>JACXSJ010002264.1:7864-50556 GCA_014851325.1 Pentalonia nigronervosa | reverse complement strand
AAAATATTTCCATTTTATGGAAACGTAGAAAAGTGGACTAATAAACTAATGCATAAATTAAATATGCCACTGTATAAGTCTAGAATTGTTATAGATAGGATTTTGAAATGGGTTTTGAAATTCAGAAAGCAAAACGTTGTTATTTATCAAAAGACATTTAAAAAACTAAAAAAAGTAATATATAAGAACATTAACTATACAGCTATTCCAGATATTAATGATGAACTAAACTACAATTTTCTTAAATTTATTTTAGGGCAATCTTATCATTCCAAGTATACAGAACCATTTTACACAGATACAGTTTACAATCCATTGAGTTCTATGAATAAAATTAAACTTGAAATAAATGAAAATGGTAAAATAATGAATTTATTTCAGCCATTTAACATAGAACTTCCAGAACTATCTTGGTATTGTAATGAGATGTTATGTAACTTAAATTATACATGCTATTCCAAGAGTTATTAAAATAGTTAAGCATCTATTAAGTACACCAATAACTGATTTTCCCAACATAATTAAAAATATTGACATATGTACTAGCCAGGCACGACAGAGCTATAAACTTGGGCACACTTTGTCTTGTTACATTGATTTCAACTGTTCTTCAATTTTACTATTTTTAAATAGTTTAGGACCTCATTATCCAAGTATTAGGAAAATTGTTTCATGTATATACAAAATGCAAAATGCACAAAAAAATATTTTAAAAATTAACAATGCTATTTATAGTTTAAACATAAATATTTTAACTGAAATGGAAAAAAAATCAAAAAATCAAGGAAAATGTTATTATTTAGGTACTTTTGAATTTAGTAATGAAGATGAGATACTTGAAACGTATTCTCAGTCATTCGATTGTTATAATAAAAGAATATTAGATTTACCTATAAATATTTGCATATCATGTCACAAAATGTGTTACAGACAGTATGTAACATGACTTAATAAAATAAAAAAAATTCCTATTAATGAATATTGGAATAATCTTGTTGAATATGTTCAAGTAAATAATTTACTAAATGAATATGTGGGTAACTACTGTTTGAAAATATTTCGAACAAATTGTTTACCTCCGACTTGTATACTTAATAGTTTACATTATCGAGATACACCCCATGTACTTTCTAATTTAAATGACTATGAAACAATTTTAATACAACGAGCTAAAGTGTTTCAAGTTGGTATGAAAAGGGCTCCTGTATCTGGTAGAAAACAGCCTAAGAACTCAATGATAGAGAAATCTGTAGGAAGGGCTTTTCACTTACCTTTACCTATCGAAGAAACGCTTAAAAAGTTGCCTAAACCAACCCAGGCTATCGCTAACCATGAACTATATATTCTTGTGGAAGCCTTCCCACTAAAAAAAATCAAATATGGCAAAGCTTAGTAAACCTTCAAAATGTTTATAACGCCTTATTATGGTTAAAAAATAATAATGTGTTATATAAAGATATTGAAGTACCACAGTGTAACAGCTTTGAAAATGAAATTTTAAATATGGAAACAAAATATTTAGTATCTGAATTGACGGATAGTGGTAAAAATACACTAAACAAAAATGAAAATGGTAATATTGTGAGTATTAATGATAGTTCTGAAATTTCTGAAACAATAAAGATTCCAGCTATGCTTACTCAGAAAAAAACAACTGATGAGTTTTATGAACATTACACAATACATTCGCTTAATGAGCCTCGTAAAAACGCTAAAGCAACTGATTTGTATCAGATGTTAAAAATAGATATGAATCCAATTGATCAAAGAGATTTAAATTTAGATGTGAAATGTTTCCCAGTGTTATTTCCTTATGGGAAAGATGGCCAATATTCTCAGAGATTAGTAAATCTATCTTCTAGTGAATTCATTAAATCTCGTTTACTCTCAATGAATCCAATTTTTCGGACAAATATACAGTATTTGTTTTTCTTGTTACATGACGCTAATATAAGAGCACTTAAATATGGAATTTATCACAAACTTAGTACAATTAAATCTAAAGAAAAATTTACATCATCTGAATGTTTAGAAATGTTAAAAAATGATCAATTAGAAGGAAATTTGACTACTATATTCGCTCGGTTAAGAAACACCAGTCAATATTGGTTAGGTCCTAGGTCAGATATTGAAACCATGATAACGTGGTATGGCCCAGTGACATTCTTTTTAACTCTTAGTCCTGCAGAATATAATTGGGATAGACTTGATTCTTATTTAAAGAAAGTAAATTATGTAACTGAAGAAGGAAAATCACTGTCATTAGGTTATTAACAAATAACAATGATTTGAAAACCCCGAGAACCAAACGTTCTGTAATCAAAATATGCCGAGGACCAAACGTCCGTTTACCACAAAAACGAATCAATGTAGAACGGTCGAATTCGAGTATTATTTTTTCGCGGACACATACGTCAGCTGCGTCGTACAACGTCAATAATTGATAACTAATAATAGTATTAATAAAAATTATAATAATTATTATTATCCAACAATATTATGCGGATATGTGGCCTAAGTAAATAAACGCTCGGATTCCACTATGCATTTTATTGGTCGCCGATTCTCGGGAACTGAGTAATATTAAACCGCAACACCGAAAATAAAATATGATCAACTAATTGACTTGTACGTGTTATCGGTATAATCGTATTGGCTTTGCGTCGTCAGTTGGAAAAAAAAATATATATATCAACAAACAGCAACGTCTTTCATAGTTTCGCGTCATATTAATCATGTACGATTATTGAGTGCGCGAACACGATACGAGTTTCGTTATTGGGGCGATATGGTTTTATATTTGTTGTTGTTTTTTTTTTTTTTTTAATTATCTTTATTTTTATTAATATTGCCATGAAGATTAGATAAGTTTTTCAAACCAGCAGTTAAAAATCCGCGGTTAGTCGATGACTCGAAAACTCGTGAACTCGAAGAAATTCACAACCGAGATAACTATGGATGTAAAAAATATGAGTAACATTAACACGGATATCGGAACGGTCTCTGATTATTTACAAAAAAAAAAAAAAAAATAGATATATACTTCCAACAACGATTTATTTAAAACTAACGTCATAAATTCAGTATATGTACCTACTAAGACTCATGATATTGCTTTTCGTGATTTTAATGAAAAAAAACTTAAATTTCAATATCAATGGTTAGAAAAATGAAATTGGTTATTATATTCAAAAGTATTTGACGGAGTACTTTGTAAGTATTACATTTTGTTTTGTAACGACCATGTTGAAAAAGGATCCCCATGAAAAGATTAGATCATTAGTTGCCAAACCGTTTTGTTTGTTTCAGCCATATATGAAAGTTGTACTAAAATTTATTTTGCCCTCCTCCACAAAAAAAAATAAAATAAAATCCTGGCAATACATCATAATTGATTATATACCTGGCACTTGGTAAGTGCTAATACAACAAGACTTCAACATCTCTTTCACATTCTTGTTTTAAAATCTAACCGAATACAATAGGTTTAGTTGTAAATTGAATTTCAACCGAAGTGAATAAATAAACTATAGAAGTCAATGTCTTCTATCTTACATTAAATCAATTTAAAAGTAGTATCCAGCATATCATCTTCATTTTAATTACATATTATCATTAGTCCAACCTATGTAACTGTATTCATTTATGTTTGTTACTTATTTTTTATTTTAATTTTATTTTTTATTCTTTCCATGTCAAATACATTATACCAAATATCTAATTTTTACGAAATAATTCATATTATGTATATGTTTCATTATACTTATTAAAAATGTGTTCACCTGTTGATTTGAATAAATAATAGTTATAATACTACTGGCTGATATTAACTTATAATAATCAATATCAATGTACCGAAGACTAGTATGAATTACCAGTCTAAAATAAAAACTTAAATAACTAAAATCATTATTTCTTGTTTAAATATTCATCATAATTTGAACTTGAAATGCTGTTATATTGTAATTGAAATATTAATCATAGGAACTTGAAGTTTTTTTATTATAAAATAAAATTTACTAAGTATTCAGACTAGTTTAAAGTTATTTATACTAAGAATCTATCCACTTGACCGGTGTGCGGTACCTATTGACTTTGGACATACATATAAGTTAATAAATATAATTATTTAATATATATTAGGTATAATATTTTATAATATTATATAATAATATAATTATTTTAATACATGTAATATTTTGATTAATATTAATGTTCAAAATAGAAGATAAACTATCAATTATTATACATAGTAGGTAAGTATTAAGTAATAGCATTGAGTAGAGATATTATCTATACTCAATGGTAGTAAGTAATACTGTAATAGTACCTACTTATTACTCAACATAAATTAATTATAAAATATCCTTAAAAATAAATATTATACTGACATACTTTCTGCTCATAATCATTTTTTATATGCATATCGGTACAATGTATCATTATATTTATTTAAGTGTATCATCATAAATTCATCATATATTGTATGTATCACTGAATTCAAATTAAATACATCCATTATAACAACCTACTCAGTGATGAGGAGGTACCTTACATTTAAAACAATCGAATTTCGAAACCTACCAGAGGTAGATAATAGTAGTTTTTTGTTTGAAAATATTTTGACGTATACAACGAAGAAAAATAATTTGCTTGTTTCACATAGTTGTATCATATGTCAAAAATCAACTTCAGACTGAAATATTCTTATAACATTTATAAGAATCTATAACATAACAATATTAATGTATGATACAAGCATACAATGTGATTTAATTCCATATAAACTAGTAAATAATAATATGTTTTGCCGTGTTGTTATAGTATAAATTAGGTTTTATCATATTTAATTGAAATTATGTGTGCATAGTCAGTAGTTTAGTTGAAGTACAATATTCAAGCATACAATTACCAGTAATATATTGAACTAAGAGATTAGACAAAACATGGTTAATATATTGATCATTTAAATGAGGCATCAAATTAAATTATAATATTTGTTTTATAAATCAGGTATGTTTTGGTATTTTAGAAAGAAAAACAAGGATTAAAAATTATATTACTTTGTAAATCTTGAAGTGTTAATAGTTTGCTGTTTAAATGAATAAATGAGACAAAAATTAGTCTAATATTATATTGAATTGTAATAAAATATCTATTCAATAGTTATAAATATAATGCAATACTGTTTATTGTAAAAATACTACTTACAACATTTAGTTTAAAGAAAATAAAGTAGAAAATGCATTGTGACACAGCATATTTACATCTTAAAGTGAAACAAACAATAAAGAATTTAAAATAAGTACATAAGCTAAGGGAATTGTGTATAAATTCAACATACTATACATAGTATAGTTTAAAATAATTATTTAATGTACCCATGCAGTTTCTTTTACAGAATAATATAATATACTTAATATTATTAAGTGCATCAAATAAAAATAGAAAAATATAAAGTATATATTATTTAAAACATTGTTATGTCCTAACCACGTTTCTAATAATTGTTTGCTTAACTACCTACTTGTTTTATTTGGAGAACTTTTTCAAACAAATTTTTGACAAAATTAAAAATTGTTTACATTTGCTGTAATTTAAAATCTCAACATAAAGTCTGTTAACTCCATGTAAAAAACCACTAAGAAAAACAAACATACAAATTGCTTTAAATGTGTGTCATAAGGTAGAATCTAAGTATATAGTCGAATGTATAAAACATATTTAATAGTAATTAATCCAAATTTTATATAAATTAATTATTTATATTTATTTATTACAATTTATTTTAACTGAAATTAATCCAAATTTAGTTTAATTGGCTGGAAACAAATCTATTAATTTTAACAGGGTCTAATATCACACATTTTAAAGCAATTATTTGTATGGTTTTTAAGTGTTTTTTTACAAGGAGTGAATGGAGTGTTTTTGTTGGGATATTATTAGTTTTTTTTTTATATTATTTTTATATTTTTTTATTTTATCATATTATACATTTTTTATTATTGTTCAGTTACTATAATAAAAACATCTTTGCCACCATGAGGTACAAACATAAAATTACCACTAAAATATTGATTATTTTTTGCCTATAACTGAAACATTATTCAACTAATGACTGAGAATTATAAAAACACATATCCTATGCTAATCTTGATATGTGGATACCTTATTATAACGATTTGGTTTATTTATAAGGCCTGTAGGTTTCAATAAAGAACAGCAAAATATTTACATTACTGGGAATGTTCGGTTTACTAAATATATATATATATATATATATGTCTAAGGCCGTATGGGAAATTAGTTTTTTTGCAAAATGACTAGGCTCTTTGCAATGGGGTAGCCCATTTGCGAATTACTTATTATTTTTCCAAACAGCCTGCTGTTTTTCAGGCTCGTTGCATACAGACTAACAACAGTTAGACCTTTTAAGAACTACAATCATAATAACAATTTGAATTTATTTAATTTAAGGGTTATTGATAATAGCACAGTACATTATGTGTAACATGTAAACTGAATAATTATATACTTATATAATTATAATTAATTATTTTTTATTTATTCAATCATATCAATCGTATAAATTTCAAATTTTTGGTTTTTACCTACATTAGTAGGTACATTACAACCGGCTATTTTAAGGATTTAGATACGGATCGATGACGTAATAATAATTGATGGAATCTACAAGATAATGATTAATCAGTAGATTAGATTATAACTTTTCACTGTACCTATTTTTGTCGACATACTGTAGGTAGGTGCATACTACAGTAAGTAACATATTGTTACATACTACAGTACTATACGTTAGTAAACCGAGTGCATTTCATCGAGTGCATAATATGGAAAATAAAATGAACGCAGTTAAACAACCATGAACAATAGCTACAATATCCGATGCTGTTTCTGAAATAGTAGCTTATAAAATACCAGGAACCAAAAAAAATAATAAGCAATATAGATTGGTTAAAAAATATGATATTATGGAAGTGGGTGATTCAAAATATTTGGTAAAGAAAAGAAAAAAATCACGATGAACCAATTGTTCAATTAGTGGCACGTGAGAATTTTTTTGAAATTTCAAGTACGAAATATTGGTTATTTATATGTATATTAATACAAAAATATTGGACACGGAGGTCGTGATAAAACGATGTATGCTCTAAAAGATAAATATTGTATTCCAAAACCTATTGTTCTGATATTTTGGAAGTTGTGCAATGTTTATAATTTAAAAAAATCTCAGCAGCACAAAAACATTGTTGTAAAACCTATATTATCCAAAGATTTTAATGTTCGTGGGCAAGTTGATTTGATTGATTTTCAATCGACAAAGTGGTCGTTTAAATGGCTATTAAACTACCAAGATCACGCTACAAAATATTGTCATTTACGTCCATTACAATCAAAAAGAGTTTCAGAAGTAGCATTAGAGCTTCTTAAAATATTTTTACAATTTGGAGCTCCTTATATATTACAGAGCGATAATGGTCGAGAGTTTACCGCCACTGTAATAGAGGAAATGACAAACTTGTGGCCTGAGTGTAAAATTATTCATGGAAGGCCTCGATACCCGCAATCTCAAAGGAGTGTAGAGCGTTGTAATCAAGACATAGAAAACATGTTGAGGGCATGGATGATAGACAATCAAAGCACTGATTGGGGAATGGGGTGTTATTTTGTACAATGGTAAAAAAATTGCTCAAAACATCAAATAATTAACAAAGTCCTTATAAAGCATTATTTGGAAGTGAACCAAAAATAGGACTTTCTAGCAAAAATTTACCTAGTGATATCTTATAGTCAATTACAACAGGAGAAGATAGTGAAAAAGATAACGAAAAAATTAATGAAAAGGATAATAACATATATGACTGTAAAAATTATAATTCTAAAGTGTCTATCATAAACAAAGAATCTTTGTGCGATACATGTGTAAAAGAAAAACAAATTCAGAAAGAAAGAGTAGAAGCTTTTAAAGGACAAAAAAAAACTGCATAAAAAATGATACAAGCTAATGATAAGAAATTGGTTATAATTGAAGTTGGAAATTATGTTTTAGTCAATATTCCAAAGGTAGACTGTGTACCATTAGACACACAAAATATAATTGGTAAAGTTGTCGACAAAAAAAATAACGTTTACCAAATTGGTACAAGATTTGGAATTATAAATACATGGTTAAGCAGAAATGTTCTACAGACAATCGATGCAGAATTTCTTGACGAAGTACCAAATACAATGTTAACATTAAGAGAAATAGCGAAGAGACATTCTCAATTTGGAGGACAGGGTTATCAAAAATGTTTTTGCAAAACATCGTGCAAAACAAATGGATGCGCTTGTCACAAAAACAATGTACTGTGTAGCTCAAGCAAAGATGTCACGAAAATACTACATGTAACAATAAGTAAATATATTATTTAATATTGTAATGTAATATTTTTTGTAATATTGCAATTTAATTTAATATTTTACATATATACATATTTTTTTTTTGTTAGTAATATAATATAATACAACTAGTAATTCAATAGTTCAATTTGTTATTGAACTAATTATTTTTATTATTTTATTTATATTTATTAAATTAAATAAATTCAAATTGTTATTATGATTGTAGTTCTTAAAAGGTCTAACTGTTGTTAGTCTGTATGCAATGAGCCTAGTCTTTTTGCAAAAAAACTAATTTCCCATACAGCCTACAACATATATATAAATATATAAGATCATGTTTCTACGATTTTTTTTTTTTTAGTTAGCTTTGCGACACTACTGTCACTGCATAAATAACTATACTTGACCTTTATACCAAATATTCATATCAGAATTTACTAAACACAATATATTTTTCAAAATATTTTGCCTTTTTATAGATATTTAAAATTTTTTTTAATAAATTTATTTATCAATGATAGAGTTTATAACATTTTTATTTGAAAAAGTCAAAAAGCTTAAACATTTACTATAAGATTTCTTGTAAGTAGTTCTTACCGCAATAAAAAATATCAAAAAAGTCACAATTTTGTTTAATAAGTGTTTAAAGTAAAATTTTATTAAACAATTGTTTAAATTATAATATTAAATTTAAGCCAAAATGTTGTCTTTATAAATGTATGCTAGTCTGTAATAGAAAATGATAAAGAAAACATAAAATCAATCATTTTTTTTATTTTTTTAAACTAAAATCCATATTTGTTATCATACAATTTACTTTATGAAATGAGTAAAATCAATTTACTTATGTAGCTTTAAGAATATTAAATTTTATTTATCTTATCTAACAAATATTTACAATTAAATTTGTTTATTGGATTATATTTTAAATAGTTGGTGACCGAAATGGCCACTCTATCACAATTAAAATATTTAAAATATAAATCAGTCTCATACAAATGATTAACAAAGAACATATTTGTTATTTATGAACATGAGGAATAATTAAGGAATTTAACTTATACAACATCGATTGCGTTTTAGTTTCATATTCGACTTTTCAGCAGTTTTATTAGAAGTTGCTATATAATTGGAATACTCATGGTCCAGTCTCTTTGCTCCCTCAAGCTGTAATTTTTTTGCCGGTCCTTCAATGGCAAGAACACACTCTTTTGAGCATGCCCAATGTTGAAATGGAACACAAGTATTTCCCAGATAAGGAGTTAGAAATGTTACTGTACTATAACCTATAATTTAAAACAGAAAATTAGTTTTTCATTATTTATTTCAAATTCTATATTTATAATAACCTGGTTTTGAACAGTCAGTTGCAACATTACAGAAGTTGCATATATTGTAATTAAGGTAAGTTAGAGACATATAATGTTTTAAGGATTCTGGGATTTCTTCATTAAAAAAATTAATTCCACTTGAAAATATTTTTTCAACACATATGTCTAAGAGAGATGGTACAGCTGCTTTTGAACCTATTTCACCTCCTCGTATCCAATAATTTTTCCAAATTTCTTTGCGAGCTCTACAATAAAAAATAAATACACAATATTATAATATTACAATTGCTGAATATTTTTCTAAAAGCTACAATTACCTATGATCATAATCAGTGTGATACCATAGGAAAAATGATTTGAAGTAATTACGATTACCCAGTCTATAAACTAATTCTAAATGATTCATGCTTGTTAAAAATCCAGGTAATGCTTCAAGTTGGTTATCGTCAACATACAGTTCTTTTAAATTCACACAAAACTTTAGACTAAAAGGAATTGATTGTACAGTTAATAAGTTGTCAGTGAGTACAAGCACTTCAAGCTTTGTTAGTCGACCAATTGCACTTGGTATTTGACGCAGATGATTGTGTTTGAGAGATAAAATTTTAACATTTGGACATTGAAAAATCTAAAAAAATATATATATAAATAAAATAAAGTAATTATTAAAATAACAATATATAGGAGAAACATATATTTTTATAAATTTTAAACAATGAATTACCTCAAATGGAAGTTTGCTGTCATCTACACTTTTTAAAATATTGTCCAAATGCATTTCAACAATATTATATCTTTGTAGATACCTTGACAATGGTGTGGAATAAGGAATATTTAATGATCTTCGATACTGATTTAATTCGATTTTTAAAAATGTCAGTAAACGTAATGGATAATTTTCGATTGCTTCTTCGATGTAACTTGGACCATCTAGTAATGGATTACCACCCAACTATAAACAATACATATAAAACTAAATTCTGGTATTATTTATAGAAAAACTAAGTTACTTAAAAAAAGAAATTAAATTTTGTGTTTTTAAATTATATATTATTAACTTATTTTCATATATTTTTATTTTTGTTAAAATATCAGACAATTGTTTTTGTGATAAATTCTTAATTTTTAATTATTCAGTTTTACTTACATTTAATGGAATATTTGCGCTCACTATATGACCCTCATTACCTCGTATCACTGCTTTTAATTTCCGTTTTATCTGAAAAAGGATATTTTGTTAATTTTATGCATAAAATAATTATATTAATAATTAAATTTGTTAGTGAACTTTTTAAAACATTATTTTAAAATAATTAAATCTTCTCAAACACTTTTTAAGATTAACTTATACAGTTTCAAGATGGATTATAATCAAGATTACTCTAATATTTAGAATACAAACAATAAAAACCATTTACTAGCATGTAAATAAATAGTTTATTATTTAGGTAAATATTATTTACAACTGCTCCCAGTTAATTCAAGAAATAAAAGAATAGCACTAACTAAATAAAGTAAATACCAAGGTACACAGTATAAAACAGAGGCTACTTAGATGCGGTGTCCAGGTGTAATATAGTAGGTATGTAAAATAAATTGGTTTTTTTATTTATTTTTGTTTGCGGTGGATCTAATATTATTTTATATTTGATGTAATTTACATCATATACAATCATGAATAATTTATTCATAGAATACGTTATATCACTAAATGGTAATCATCGACATACATTTCGCACATAAGTACATAGAAAAATTCAAAAAGTTATATTTTCATTTTCACTGTCTTATGATTTAAGACAGTTTAAGTCATTAGTGGTATATAACTTATTTGTAAAACATGAGTGGTATGTGGAAAAAAAGTATAGGAACCTCTGGTAAGATTAGGTTATCTAGCATTAAATAAAATAATGGTCTTACCACATAATTTGGTCGCGAGTCGGACGTAGCGAGGTTATTATTCTCACTCGGTGAACATTCAACTTTATAAATTTTGAGGACTCCATCGGGCGATAATAAGTATGTCAATATTTCATGCCATATACTAATCTTGTTGCGTATTTTGATCCTGTCAATGAGATTACATCTACTACCATAACACATGGATGTAAACTTCCTGATCACATGGTACTCATAACCATTGAACTTGTCGTTGTCCATTGGAATTGTTCTTTTATTTTTATCTATTGTGAATAATATAGATATGCTATTGCGACACCTAAGAAAAAAAAATATGTTAATCAATGGCTTCATACAAAGATACTACAATCAAAGACACAGGACGTGACTTGTCATCGTCCATCGATCGACGATCAGACAAAAGGTACATAGTAGTAAGAAATTTGTTTATAAACAGGCAACATCATTGGAAGGCAGCCGCCCATATCTAAAAACTCTGATATTATTATCGATGGGTTTTGGATAGTTTTCGAGCAGTATTTCTGAAATAAATTGTGATGAGACGGGTAGGCTAACATACGTGGGAATTTTATTTTACACCGGATTCAATGTGCTATGTAAATTTAAACGTGAAGTGCGGGGAAAAAATGTAAAACAACGACGCCCGGCGTCTGTGTGGGTCGTCAAAAGCGAAATCGAATCGATTCGAAAAGCATGACCGATCGGTAGGTAAGTATACTCACTCACTCGGACGCAGTGCGAAATACTTTCGCGGCCGTAGATTTGGTGTGTACGATCGCACAAGCGACAGGCAGGTAATTATTATTGTCAAATAATACCGACCTGGACGACGATGGCGGCACACCGTCGGACGGGAGCCGTTCGTCAAAAAGAAGTGTTTTACCGCGTGGACCGCTTCAGTTGGTCGTCCGGCAAACGGCGCGCGAACTGTGACGACGATGAAGTGGTGGCGGTGGGGGGGGAGGTTGGTCGGCGGTGCGGAGGAATCGGACGAGACTCGCGAAGGGAGAAATGGCACGCCGTAGAACGGACACCGCGAGACACGAAGGTCTTTGGGGGACAGAAAAAAAAAAATATATCGCGATGACGCCGCAACCGGTCGCTACGAATAAAAATGATAAACGACGGGCAACAGTATAAAGGAACGGAATTGTTACAACTATTGACGCGAGTCGCCGCGGAGACGGAGGAACGACCGCAGTGTCGAGCGATGGACGCCAAAGTGCGATATTGTGTGTTCGTATTGCGGAGACAGCGTCCCCGCCGCCAACACCACTACCACCACAGCGACGGCGACGACAACGACGACGATGACTATGACAATAATCGGCGGCGGCGGCTGATAAGATAACGAACGAAATAATCCGATAACGACGTCGCGCGACGGTGTGAAATGCATTTACAATATTGTACGACCGCGATCGTACAACGATTAAAAGTGATTTTATCATTTACGGCGCGAGTTGTACGCAGTGGCGCCACGAACATTAATATTTGTCCGCGAGAGCTGCAGTGGAGCCCCAGCAGTCATTTTTGACACAAAGCGCCGGGCGGACTTCGGAAAAAAAAATTCGACTCGATCGACGATATGTTTTTTAGGCACTCACGTTTTTTACAATCGAAAAAAAATACAAAAAAAAAACACCTCAAATAGAAAAATATATATACCTTATTGTAAAAGAAAACGAGGTCGGCATGTGGGTGCCGCTCTGCTGTACAGTAGTTGTCGAGTGGGTTACTGTAATGGGCATATTGAATTTGAATTCAATGATCTAAAAACACCGTATGCGTAAAATATTATTATTATTAAAATAATTATTTTTACTATTAATAACACAGTGGGTTGAATTAATTTTTGCAGAGAACATTGCATTAAAAATAATTAACTGGGTGTATAAAATATAATAATAATATACTTTAAAAGTTTCAAGCACCCACGAAAAATATTTTTAAATTACAACGAAATAAATAACATCGTTATTCTTCATTTAAATATCTAATTTCGTGTAAATTTGAACTTAAAATATCTAAAAAAAATTATTTTTTTGATTTTTTCGTTACATTATTAAATACTTACGAAAAACCTTGTTTTAAATTTTCAATCTTTAGCTATAAAAACTGATCATTTTATACATTTTTAACTACAAAACAATTAGTAAATATTCAAAATTTTGATGAATTTAGGTCAAAATTTAAAGTTTAAATGCTTATAAAAAAAAATTGCATCATGTATTTTTATTATTTTTAATCTGATTTGATTTATCGATATTTAAAAAAAAAAAAAGATAAAATCAAAAATTTCTTAGGCCTACAATTAGTACAAAAATTGTTAAAATATTTTTAAACTTTTTTAATGTATAGAAAATAATAATCTAAACATTTAGCAAAATTTTCAAATATCTACTGTGATTACTTTTGATGTTACACCAATAATAAAAATCAACTTTGTCAAAAATTGGCTTCGTGTAAAAATTTCCGTTTTTCCTGACCCGTTTGAAAACTATAGGTAGTCTTTTACTTTTGACCCCCCCCCCCCAAGTACTAACTAGATTCACTTTCCTATCAAAAAAGATGCTGATGAAGAAAATTGGAATACTTTTACTGCCCTAAAACATGGCAGACATAAAAGAAAATTTAAAAATTAAAAAAAAAACACACACACACACAACATTGTAAAATTAATACGTTTATCGCTTGACTCAGAATCTAAAATTTGACAGACATGAATAACGCTATTTTACCTATGGTCGAATATATTATTATTGAAATAGTAGTTTTTTAATTATTCATTGCTTGAAGATTCTAGCACACCTAATAATCCTCTATTTGTTTATAAATTTAATGATGCCATTTTCGACAAACATTAAACATGCAGACGAATTAAAGGATCCAGATATTGCAGTTGACTTATCAAAAATTTAAGTCTGGTTTTTAAAATACTCGTTTATACGTTCACACTTAATTTGTGTGCACGAATGTATAAAGATATAATGTAGGAAAAAAAGCCACAGAAAAAACCAACTCTTTTATTTAAAAAAATTAATTATATTAAGTTTTGACAGTTATATCATTTATTCTATTGTAATAGTAATAGTATTCTATAGTTTTAGTAATAGTAATAGTATTCTATAATATTTTATTTTTTAAACTTAAAATAAAGGGTATATTATATGAACTAACTACTAATGTAAAATAGTGAATGATTAAAAAAGTGTCAAAAAAGCTTTAAACTGTTTACTTTATTATTTTAATAAATACTTACTAGTTACCTATAGTATTTTAAACAATGACCAAGTATTTTTATTTAACATTTTTGAAAAAAAATCACCCTGTATAAACAGTAAACACTGAACGCCCTGTAACATTATCTAAGTGTTATGATATTTTAGTTTAGACATTAAGTAATAAAAGAAAAACGCATTGTGAAAAAAAAAAACAAAAAAATACTGAAAAATCTATGTTTGAAAATCAAAGAAAGATACAAAAGTTTACCAGAATTTTTAATTGCAAATATTACATACAATAAGTTTTTATTGATTTGTTTTTGATTTATTTTATTTAAATATTCTGAATAGCCTTATGTACTACCTACCTATTACCATTATATTATTGTATATTACCTACCAATTACATGATACTTTAACTTAATTAGTTAGTAAAATAATAGACAAATGGACATAAAAAAAATACAATTCTAATTACTACATAATATTAGTTAAAAATGTTGTATACTTATGTGATAAATCAATTTATTAATTTTAATAATAGTACAGTATTCTCATCTATATTTGAAACTAAAATTGACTGTAGATTTTTTTCAAGGCTTTTTTTTCGTGCGTGGTTTTTTTCCGATTACTATAAAAACGTGTTTGAATTTTATGAGACGATTAAACCAGACTTTGTCATTAGTTCAATAAGAATTTGAATTGTCCTAGTCACGATTCATAACTTATAAACTATATTTTGAATATGCATTTTCCTATTTGATTATGGCTTCCAATATTGAAAAGTATCCAAAGGCCTCCATCAATCGTCTGGCCAGACCGACATTGCATAAAGGCAATTACTAAAGCTGCCATACACACATAAAATTAAAATCTGCCTGTGTACAATTTGTTTTTATTATAAACAAATATTGATATTATTTAACAATAATATCAGTATTAACATTAATGTAACCTGTATAACTTTCTATCTTCTGATATTAAAAACCCATAGGTTTCCAAACTGTGGGTCGCGATTATAGGTTTGGTGGGTCGTGCTATATTTTTAAATAACACAAAAATATAATCATATTTTTTGTGTTGTATGGTAAAAAAAAAAAAGGTCATTCATTGATATTGTGGGTCGCCATATTTTAAAAAATTTCCAAAATGGGTCGCACAATAAAAAGTTTGGAAACCTCTAAAATAACCAATGCACAGTGTTAGGGAGGTTACTATTTTGGACTACCTACGAAATACATTTCAAGATTGTTATTAATTTATGCTTAAGTCACTTTTGTTTCTATTTGATAAAGTTACATTACTTTTTAGTTAAATAAATAACTCCATATTTCAATTAAATAGTTAGGAAGGTATTTTTTATTTTTTATTTTCAAAAATATCATTGAAATTTAATTGTCGATACTATGAGTAACTATGGGTATTGAAAATCAACAATATAAAATTATATAAAACCTTTATTCAAGAACCAAAGTAGATAATAAAATACTGTTTAATATGTTATTTTTTATTTTTAAATTTATTTTAAACAACAATGTATTCTCTAAATTACAATTTCTAAAAATAAAACTCTTTTTTATAAATACCTACAATTTTTTAGGTATTACAAAAATGTTATCGTCAGAAAATCAACTAACCTTACATGATATAGGTACCTATGATCAAATATCAATTGGTTCTTAAAAATGAATTTAAAAAAAATTAAGTTAAGAGTTATTTAGTAATTTTTTTACAAAAAATTAACTTAAATTACGTGATAAATTACTTACAATAAAAGTAATTAAGTTACCATTTAATTTCTTAAAAAGTAATTTCTTTGCAGTAACTTGTAACTTAAGTTAATATACTCCCTAACACTGCCTATGCATAATTTTATCTTCCCATTTCCTTCATATTACATACAACAATACAGTGTAAATTTTGTTACCTTTGCATTGACTCCTTATCGATCGAATAAATCAGTAAAATTTAACTGTTGTAGAATTTTTTGATTTACCACACTGGTCACTGATCAACATATTATTTGTATGAGATAATGATGGTTAAATATAAAAATATCTATACACATTACCAAAATTACTCTCCCACCCTTAACATTTTTGGGACAATTCAATAAAGTTTCGACACTTGTTAGTGAAGGTTGTATTTTTATCGTATTACTCTCATAATCTTATCTTTAAAATATGTTATGCTTTAGTTGTAAAAATAATGTATTTCATCGACTAATAGTATTAAGAATATAATTGTTGTAATAGTTATCATCTAAAGTACACTAGTATTGGCTCTCCATAGAAGCTTTAAAATTCAGGGATTAACAAGAACACATGATAATGTGTCGAATGCTCTTTATCAAATTTCACAGTAAGGAAAAATAATACAAACTTCTTTTCAAGTAAGGACGAATCTATAGATAGTCTTAATTTTGTTAAAGCAAATATATTGTCTATTTTATCAAAAATTGAAAAATTGGTTACTACGGTAAATACATTAGAAAAATCAATAACTTTTTGTTCAGGAAAAATCGATGATTTTAATTTTAAACTAAACAGTGTAATTGATAAAGTAAATGATGTTGAAAACAATTTAAGTGACAATGAAACCAAATATAGAAATATGATAAACAAATTATAATTAGGTATTAAAAAATAACGCTAACATATTCGAACAAAGCGGTCTTGTTAATACTATTGAAATATCAGGTATTCCCTTCAGTGCAAATGAATCTATAAACCATGTAGTGACCTGCCTTAGAAATATACTAAAAGTAGAATTAAATTCGGATATCTCAAAAATAAATAGACTGAAAAATAAAAATAATAAATAGGGAAAGATTATTGTTAATTTTATTAATAAAACCACAAAATATAAATTGTTATCTGGAATTAAAACACTTTATAAATCAGATAATCAGTTGTCAGCCAAACATATACATTCTAGTTTCTCAGTCAAAAATATTTATAAATAATCAATTATCAGTGGGAAATAAAAAATTATTCTGGTTATCAAAATTATTATCAAAGATGTACGACTTATGATATACTTGGTTAAATGCAAGCAGAGTATTCATGAGGAAAAATGAAAGTTCATACAGTTTTAGAGTAAATTTTATAAATCAGCTTATCAAGATTGACGTTGAAAATAAAGTTGTTCAACTTTGTGAAAACGTAGTTAATAATTAATTTATAATATAAAATCCTGTATATAATTTTTTTATTTTTACTTTGATGGTTCATAACTTTCTAAATATATGTAATGAAATTAAGGCTCTAAATAGTATTGAAAAATATATCAAAGATAGTATCAAAAGATATTAACTATATAAGTGAGGTCAAATTTTATGAAAAAGTATTTTTTATCTTTGCTATTAATATAAGAAGCATTAGATGTAATTTCAATGAACTAACAACATTATTGAGTTGTATTAATGATAGATTCGATATTATCGTACTTAGTAAAATTTGGTTAAATAATGATTGTAATATTAATTTACTCGGATATAAACATAATCACTGTGGGGACTTTAAGGAAGTCCGATGGTATTTCTTTATTTGTAAAAGATTGTTTTTATGTATCGAGTATAAACTATAATATAATTGAATATTGTAACTCAATTGATATAATTGTTTTATTAAATAATATGAAATACCAAGTTACTGAAATATATAGATTGCCAAATTACAACGTTGAATTATTTTTAGATTCTCTTGATAATTTTCTTAATATAAATAACAATAACTAGCTAAAAAAATATTAAAAAATAACAATAATAAGTTACAATATATATGTGGTGATATTAACATTAATATTTTATCTAATAATTTAAATATAACTAATTATCTCAACACGAGTAAATATGTTTTTTCTCTGGTATAAATGATGTAACAAGAAGCCTAAATGAATCTAAAAGTAATATTGATCATATATTTTTAAAAAATATAGATATTCATTTTATCTCTAATTACATTGTATGTATTGGCATTACTGATCATTATGGTACTTCTATTTTAATAGAAGTCAATTCCCTGAATAACAATAAAAATTATAAATATATATCTTTCAATCCAAAGACTATTAAAAAGATAAATTATGAAAGATTAAATTCATTTTTAAGTAACGAAAATTAAGGCTAAAATTTTAATAGTCTATCTGTTAATGGTACATAAATAACATTCAATGAAAACGTTAATACGAACATAACAAATTGTACTAAGGAAGTAAAAATACAAAATTGTTGAAAATTTATTAAGTTAAAAAAATGGATAACTAGGAGATAACTATCTTAGTTTCAACGAATACTAAAGAAAAGATAGAATAAAAAAACGAAAGAGGCCTTTTAATTTAAACTTTGCTAATAAATTCTCAAAATACAAAAATCTACTTCAAACTGTAATCTAAAAATCACGTAGATTATTCAACCAAAAATAAATTTTACAAGCAAATTTAAATACAAAATTTACTTGGCGTAGTATAAACGAAATTATTAAAAATAAAAATAAACCCAAATTACCGATTGCCTTGCTTTATAAAAACGATGATAAACTGGTTGAAGACAAATTTGAATTTTGTAATGTACTAAATGATTATTTTATCAATGTTGGTGAGAATATATCAAAAAATATAAAAAAAAAATTTTTTATAAATTAAACCGGTCTTATTTAAATAATGAATGTCATGTAAATGAACCATTATATTTGAATCCGATTTCAAGTGAAGGAAGTTGAGAACTATTTGAACATATTAAAATGTGAGTGTTCTTATTATGAATATGGAATGACAAATTAAATTTTGAAAAGATCATGTAAATAATTGTCTTTACCTCTCTCTCTATTATTTAATAAGGCTATTGACTGTGGAGTTTTTTTCTGATTGTTTTAAAAAAAAATTATTATTATTCCTCTATTCAAATCAGGCGATAAGAAAGTTTCAATTTCACTTTCATTATCTAGTAAAATGTTTGAAAAATGTTTATAAAACGTTTTTAATAAAAAACAATTTTTTTTTGAAAAATCTATATAGTTTTCAGTTAGGTAAATCAACAATTGATGCTCTAGTTTAAGCAGATAATTATATTAGGGAAAATTTAGATAACAACAATAAAGTTATGGGTATCTTTATTGATTTATTGAAAGCATTTGATTCGGTAAACCATAGTTATTTTAATCAATAAGCTTGAATATGCTGGTGTCCATGGAAAAGTACTTAATCTATTCTCATCATTTTTAGTTGGAAGATATTAAGCTGTTAGAGTGAAAAACAATTTTAATAATTTTTTACTTATTAACTATGATGTCCCACAGGGTACAGTACTTGAACTTCTATTTTTATAACCTATACAAACGGTTTATTTGGTTTAAATTTAAACGCTAAAATTATTAGTTTTACTGATGATACGTTAATTTTGGTTAGTGATATTTTGAATATTTTAATTAATAAACTAGCCATACTCACCTTTGAGGAAATTAACAACTGGTTCGAAAATAATTTAATGGAACTAAATATTAAAAAATCAAAGTATATGTATTTTGAAATTTATAATAATAAATGTTTAATACACAGTCCATTAGTTATTCACTACTCAAATAATGTAATAGGTCCTTAATTTATTGTAATTGTGATAAGCTTGAACATGTTAACTCAATTAAATACCTTGGGGTCATTTTTGATAGAAAATTGAGGTGAATTCTTCATATAAATCATGTATTCAGTATGGTACAAAAGTTATTTTATAAATTTAAAATGTTAAACGATATCCAAAATACAAAGACTATATGTGCGGTCTATTTAGTGCTTGTACAATCCATTATTAGTTATGGCCAGGGCTCGGAACTTAAAGCATTTGCTTATTTTTATGGTTGACTTAAAATGCAGCAGAGTGCTATGGAAGTGTATGTCATGTTACAACAATTTCAATTACGAAATTTAAAAGTGTTATTTTTTGTTTTTTTTTCGACAATTATAAAAAAAAATGCTAATTTCCAGATTTTTTACTTTTTTTGATGATTTAAAACAAAAACATTTCGACATTTCTAGTTTTTTCTGCTTTTTTACATAATAATATTATATACACTTTATGATGACGTTGGCCACTAACTTAACCCCGATTTTTTCCAATGGTTTTCTCTTCAAAATTTGGTTTCGATAGAATTAATATTAAAAATAATTCTATTATTTTACCTATTTATATTAGTTTGTCTTTGTTATCTTATCTACTTTGTCGTGTAGTCCGTTGCCGTTCAAGGCATTGTTTTAGGGTTAATAAAAATATTCTAATGCTCAAAATAGAACTGGATTAAATTTTTTTTATGATATAATTTTGTTTAAATATTTTTTGTAATCTTCAATAATATATTCAGCACAGTTAGAAAATATGTCTAGTACTTTATTATGTAAAAATAAAATTTAGAAACTTTTCCTAATTTTTCGTTTTTAAAGCTATTTTTTTTTTTTTTTTTTTTGTTTAAATATTTTTGCTTAATTTTAAAGTTTTTAGATGCTTATTTGAATGCTTATAATGATGTTTTTAAGCGCTTATTTTAATGATTTAAGTGCTTAAATCCCGAGCCCTGGTTATGATATTGTTATTTGGGGAAATGCATATAAGTTTGCCTTAAATCTACTTATTATAACTTTCAACTCTCTATTAAGATTTATTGTACTAAAATCATATGATTTTCATGTATAAATGATCTTTACAGTACTTTTAATGTAAGAAACTTAAAAGGATTATATGTATGGAATTTCCTTAATCATATTTATAATGAAGACTTAAAATATTATTCCCCATCACATAACTACTAAACACGTCTAAGACAGTCTGTAAATCTTAATATACCAGTAACCAATAAAGAATTTGGTAGGAAAATGGTTATTAATGTTGGTATTTGCCTTTGTATTATGCTTAATATTAATTTAACATTGTACATAAATAAGTATTATTATAAAAAGTATTTAAAAGATCTAAATCTAAATCATATTAAGTTATGATTACACAAAAAACTTAAAATTGTAATTTATTTTCTAATGTTTAATCTATATAAATATTCTATTGTTGTTTGTTATGTTAAATTTTGTTGTATTGAACTTGCTGCACCCACTACAAGCTATATTTTTAGAGCTGTGTAATAAGCTGTATCTACTTTTAGTGTTTACTCTCTTATGTAAACATATATTTTGACAATAAACAATTTATTATTTTATTTTATTTTTTTTAATTGCCCCGAAATAATAGTGTTCGTGATACCACTGGTTGTACAACATAGTGAAGTCGTAAATACGTACATATTTATAGACGGTAATCGGTGAAAAAGAACAAAAATTTAAAAATTAAAAATATATTAATTTTTTATCATAGAAAAAAATTAATGATATCAAATTAAAGTTACTAATTACCTGTAAAATTTTAAACATGTAAAAAAGCTAATAAGTCTAATTATATACAATATCTATTCACATAAATGCTTCGTCATTCCAAGAAATATTTCTAGCACTCAGTATTTTGAAAATTTTTTTTTCTGATAATTTTATGTCATTAAATAACAAAAATCTTCAAAAGAAATATATTTTATTAAATAACAAAAGCATTACAAATCACTTAAAGATAAAGAATAAAAGACATATTGTATGAGTCAATTTATTTTAAAAATATATCGAGTTACAGTTGTCTTAATATTATTTTTACTTTTCTTCTTTTTTTATGTGTTCATTTTTTTGTCTTTTTGTTCATTGGTTTTTTTTTCCGGAATTCAATATAGATAATGTAAATAATACAAATACTAAAGAATTATAGATAATATTTTTTATCCATGTAGGATATACCGATTAAATTAAATAATACACTGAAAATAACATATAAATATCAATTATATATTATTAATTTAGGTTAGGTAGTTCAATATCAATGGACATCCTGTGTGAATACTACAAACTAAGATAATATTATTATATTATTATCATAATCCACGATGAATGAGCGATATTATTGCAATTATCGCTATCTGCAGCTGTTTAGTGTTGAGTCATTATGACGCATAAATATGCAAAAATATGTAGTGAAAATTAAAAAATGTATACCCTAACTTCCCGAAAACAAATATATATCGAATCAGATTTTTCTTAATTATTATTACGCGCCAACTGATCGTTATATACGCATTTGAAAATGAACACTTTATTGTTTTTCCAGTTTAAATACATCTTCATTAAATTCATACTTTTAAACAAAATTACAATAAATTACAATATTCTGTAAGTCACTATTAAGACGAAGAGTGGTGTTACGACCAAATTCTTAAATTTATAACTCAGCGTCCGTCCCCGTCAAAAAATAAGTTTACCGACGTTTCGTCTCCGGTAATTATTGAAATAGGATCGGGGTATGTAAACTAATTTTTTGACGGGGACGAAACAACAAAGACGAAACGTCCGTTTACCATTCACCTATACTCAGCAGTTTAACGAACTCTTTTAACGGATTTCCTAATGTAATATAATGGTCTCACAAAATTGAGTTATGGTGGCTACGGTCATGGTGGGATTGTACTGGACTTACAGTAGTTGTTATATCTATTTGGTATTTTATGACACCCGTTTTCTCTCTTGGTCGTCATATTCAAATGCGTATTTTCCGGCGTACCTATACATAGGTCATTAAAAAATTACGAAAAAATTCTTTCGAAAGTTTATATAAGAAAATATATTAGCTGCATGACAGTAAAGCAGATCACAAGTCTTTATTGGATGAAGATTTTTTTGTCGTGTTACGTAGTGACCAACTGTTTTTAGATTCTGAGTGGAGCAAAGAATGTATATTAATTTTACAATGATGTGTTTTTTCGGTCTGTATACACGGTAAGTTGTCGAAATAATGATTCGATTTTTTTCATCAGTATCCTTTTTGGTAGGAAAGTGAATTTAGTTGTTATCTTTGAGAGGTCATTTTTTAAAATTCCCAATAACTTTTAAAAACGTTGGGAAAAACAAAAAATAACATGAGAAAAAATGAGAATTTTTACGCAACACTGGTTTTTGACAAAGTCAATTTGTATTTTAGGCGTAAACCAAAAAAAAGATGACTCTAAAATGAAATTTTCACCAAATAACTATATAACCATTTTCTATACACAATAAAATTTAGTATATATTTTGATTTTTTTGAGTTATTTATAGACATAGTACATATTTGGTTATTAAAATTTTTTTTTATTATCGTTAATAAAATGTTTTTCAATTGTTCAAAAAACTTAAAATGTAATACAAGGTTCTTCATAACTTGTTTAAGTGAAAATTAAAAAAGAAAGTTGAGCGTAAGTCTCTAATAGTTTTTTATAAGCGTCTAAAGTTAAAATATTAACAAAATACGTAATAATCATAAAAATTTGCAGTTTTTTTTGAATTAGGAAATTTATAAAAATTTTTCTATTTAAATCTAAGATTTGAAAATTCAATACAAGATTTTCTATAAGTTTGTCTACTTTTCACAAAAAAGTGTACCTTAAAGTCATGCATATTTTTTATGATCGTTTGAAATTAGTCATTAGATATTCATCTGTAAACTACAGATTCCTCAGGGAACGATTTTCTTATTTTGTTGTAATTTAAAAACTAATAATATATATTAACCGTAGACACTTGCAATTTTCAGCGAAATTTGGGATTTTTTCTATCTAAAATTTATTAAAATATCGAGCATTTGCAAATGTTCTACTTTGTTTTAATAGAAGTATAAAATTAATAAAAATACAAAGGCATATTTTTTTTAAACATTTCATGTTCAAATTTTGACCAAAATTCATCAAAATATCGAATATTTACGAATTATTTTGTAGTTAAAAATGTACAAAATATTCAATTTTTATAGCTAAAAATTGAAAATTTAGAACAAGGTTTCTTGTAAGTAGTTAATAATGTACTTAACTAAAATATATTTACATGGTTGTTTTTTATAAACATTATAAGTTCAAATTTTAACGAAATTTGATATTTAAATAAAGAATATTCTTGTTAGTTATTTGATTGTAATTTAAAAATATTTTTCGTAGGTTCTTGAAAATTTAAAAATATATTATTATATTTCATACACTCAATAACTTTTTAAAATGTTATGTTTTCGGCAAAAATTAATTCAACTGTAATTCGTATTATATTAATAGTAAAATTAATTACTTTAATAACAATAATATCATAAGATATACTTGGCAATGTAGGCTGACTGACTAGAGTCGTTTTTCGTATATAATGCACTTATATCATTGAATTTAAATTTATTTGTAAATGAAAGCATCTATTACAGTAATCCACTCGACTCCTACAGTATAGCAGAGTGGTACACACTTGCTGACCGTTTAAATACAACAAACATTTAAAAGAAACGGTAAAAAAACCATATTCATAAATATTTTTTGGATTTCCTTAAGATTTTCATATTTTCCTGTTGAAAAAAATATTTAAGTTTTACCTATATTAAAATTCACAAATATACCATGTCGTAAATATAATTATTTACTAAAAAATATCTAAGAAATCATATTTGTCTTTGGCATTGATGTTTTTAAATTAAAATATTTTCATTTTGATGATAAAATTAGTGTGTCGTATATTGGAGCGGGTTTTCTTTATTATACTATGAAAACGATGACGAAAAATAAATAATGATTTCTTAACTAAAATTTACTTTCAATTAGCTACTATGATTATACAAGATGTATCATTCTTAGGTACCAGTTTTGGGCTATAGTTGTTTTAAAAATAAATTTAATAATATTATTAATTATGAGTTTCGTACAATCGTATCTATATAGTATCTATGTACGTGTATATCCATTAAGAGTTCTTGACTCATGAGTAAGCATATCGATAACAATTACAATAATAATGGTTTATATTCGTTTTTGGAGCCGTCGGGTACAAAGTGCAGAGTATCGTCGTCTACATGAATAATCGATTATATCTAAATAATTTATTATTTAATTCAATGTGTATTATGTACTGTATAGGTGCCCTAAATATTATATAGGTTGGTGTTATCTAGTTATTATAATATGATATATTCAAATCACGCTGCGATAAACCGAATACCGGCCGGTGAACTATTCGTCGGCAAAAAAAAAAAATAATAATAATCATTCGTACAAAAATAATATAATATAAAATTGTAATTAATACAATATAGATGACTGTGTCTACAATGCTTGTTATTATCTTAATACAATAATACGGACAATGTAAATACCATTAAAATGTATTTAGCCCATGGAGGTACCTTATCGATTTAATAGAGATAATATAAGTACTATAGTTATTTGTATTAATATTACACTTATTACCTACTTATTAAACATTTAGGTAACTACCTACCAAATTTCAATTTTACTTATTACCTATATGTAGGCTTAAAGATATATTATCATAACAATAGTTTTAATAAAATAAACTCAGTGATTGGAAAATTAAAACTTGAAAATTGAATTCTTTCACGTTCAATGCGTAAAAATGTCGTTTATGTTCAAGATATAAAGCAACTCGTTCATGTTTAAGTTCTTAATAAAAATGAAAATCATCTGATCGTTCATTCAAATTATTATTTTAAATATTTTAATACGATTTTGAATAATGTATGGATATAATATTTTTTGTTTATTTTTTTTTTTATTTAGGTACTTAAGTAAAAATTAAATCTTTTATAATATTAAGATCATATACAGTTAAGAATTTAACCATGTTAAAGCTTATATGTTATAGCCTTATAAGTAATGAAATTAGTTATAAAATAAAACACCCATATATACATTCAATATATATAATCACTGCAAGGGTGTAAATTGTGGTACCAAATTTATTGAAATCAAAAATATTTAACAACGCACATACGTGTGTCATACTTTGAAATTCAAATAACATAAAGTCGAAATTGTTCCTTTTCTGTAGTTATCAATAATCCATATTATAACTATTATCAATTCAAAAAATGAAACGTATTTCCAATATAAATTAGGTATATAACTCATAGATATTTGTCGAATACATGTTTAAAAAGGAATTTAATTTAAAGAACTTAAAAATCGTTCGAGTTCCTCAAAAAACTGATTTGTTTCATTCACTTTCTATTCGATATAACTCAGTACAACTGTATAAGTATTTAACTATATAACTATATAAGTGAGCAGAGTCGGACTGGTACTGTGAGTGTCACCGGACTTATAAAAAGCCTTAGCAATAGCCATAATAAATAAATAATAATTATTCATTTTAATTTGATAATTCATTTATTTTTACCAAAAATAGCCTTAACTAAGTACACTTTATTATAACACTCAAGGTAATATATTATGTGTATTATACTATATTATGTAAGTATTTAAAAACAGATACTTAGCATATCGTGTTTAAATATTTTTCAAATATTACTTATTTAATTGTACCTAAAATTGGTAAGAAAAAGAATTTTGTAATTAGTAATAACTAATTTAAGTATCATTAAAATGTCTTACTATCTACTTAATTTTAAACTAAAAATTAAAATAAAAAAAAAAAAACTGTTAAATTAATTAAACACTAAACGTTTGTTAAAGAAATAGAAAATAAAAAAATATCTAAATAAATGTTTAAAAATTTGATTTTAATTACCTACAAATACAATTATATAACAACGTAACCCATAATAATATTTAGATTATCAACGTGTTACTGACGTAGGTACATCGAGTGTTAACACAAAATATATACATAAAAAATCTATTATGTTGAAGGCACTTTTGTAATAATAATATTGCTACACAGACATATTATTATACAGTTGTGATACAGTGCCACAGTGTTGCTCTGTGTGTTATGCTCAATATACGGTTACACGAAATTATGGTATTTGAGATTAAGTCAATTATAATAATTATATATAATTATAATATTTTATAGTAATTGAAATAATTATTAGTATTTTTTTTTTTTTTGTGAATTACGAAGTGATTGATATTATATTTAATATATGATATGCCCAATCGTCGGGCGATTTAATTATTGTATGTACCGAAAACTGATTAAACATAACATTATTTAAATTTTATTCTTCAAGAAGAAAATCATATCGTTTAGAAACTTGGATTGTGTGTAATCCGAAATAACCCGCTAATAGGTAATCAAGCATAGCATTTATTTTTGTATAGATATTAGTAGGACATTAGGAACTCCAGTCAAAAAAGTGGGCAAGCGGGTACTTACTGCTCTACCGTACGTATCAATGTATCGAGTGGGCCACTGTATAATGGCGGTGCATCCGAATTGCAAGCCAAAAAAATAAACATAAATTGGAACGACCGAATTGCATGCGACCTCTTACAGGGGTCTGTCTGAATTGCGTGCCACCTCTTACAGGGGTCTGTCCGAATTGCATATCTTGTTATTAATCATGTACTTATGTGCATGACTTAATTTTTTTTTTAACTTTTCTGATTTTTCATTACAATGACCTATTTGACACCTACTGTGCAGCAAAGCGGTACTCGCTTGCCGGACTTTTCTAATTTTTCAAAAAATGAAAAATAGATTACTCAACATTTTTATTCATTCATAAAAAATACATAAAGTTTATCTTAACTTATTCATAATTGCAGCAACTTCTTCTTAAATACTATTTGTTACATTTTTTTAATATAATAATAATACAAAAAAAAAAAAAAAATACTTATAATATCGTTATATTGTCATCTCCGACGTAGTATATGTGCAAATTGAATACTTTTACTCAGATATAAAAATATTTCAATCTAAAAACAAATCAGTTGTCGTAAACATAATATCATAGAACGTTTTTTATATACCTACGTTTGCAATTTTTGAAAAATTAGAAAAGTCAAAAAAAATTTGATTGATTAATATGATTAACATGATTAATAACAAGATATGCAATTCGGACAGACCCCTGTAAGAGGTGGCACGCAATTTGGACTGACCCATTTAAGAGACGGCATACAATTTTGACTTTATTTTTTTTTGGCATACAAATCGGATGCAGCCTATAATGGATGTGTTAAATTTGAATTCAATGATATATCATTTTAAACGAAAAACGATTCTGAGCGAAGATCGTATATCAAGAACCCATAGGCGCAATTTCAGTTTTTGACTTAGAGGGGCTGTATATTTTAAAACGAAACAGATTCGCGGGGATTCTGCCTCCCACACACCCTGTTCAAATACCTTTAAAATACAGTATTTTATGTACCTAATATAATATAATATATTTGTCATTTTTTTTCTCACCCACTTTTCTACATTTAATATATTATAATACATCTATTACTAAAATGAAAAATATTTTTATTTTAACAAATAACAATTTGTTATACTATTATAAAACTTATATTATGTTCGGTGCGTGGATTTGATATCTATTATAGAAAACACATAAATAATGAATCATTGTTTAAACTTTGGAAAATAATTTCTTCACACAACGTTTACTGTATTGTGTAGATTAGATAGATAGGTAATTAATAAAGGATTTAATACTTCAATTAAAATACATATTTTTGAAGGGGCTAATTTTAATATCAGAGGGGCTAAGCCCCTCCAAGTTTCTCCAAATTGCGTCTATGCAAATACCTATATTTCATATGTTTTATGATATTGCTATTAAAGTAATTTATTTTTCTATTAGGTTTACGGTACGCAATTTTATCGACAAAAATTCAATCAACCATTTTTTTTCCAAAAACATTGCATTTATTGGTTGATTATTATTAATAATATTTAATAATTATAAATTAAAATAGTGTAAATTATATAATATTTTATTATTGTTATTAACTTCTGGGTCAATACAACCTTATCGCAGAAGGCAAAACAGTTTTAATAGGTTCCTGGTTCACTGTATAAATAGTTTAAAATGAATCTAAATATTTTTAAAACGTCATCTAGTATAGTAAAATTTCAAATATAAGTAAATGTTTCATGTTCCCACGTACAACAAAATAACTAACATTGTTATTTATCGTTTAAACCATTATTTGTTGCGTGGTGAGAGATTCTCTATTATTTTAGTCACATTTTAGTATTTTATATCGGTTAATGAACTTACAGTTTCATAGGTATACCTTATCAATTAACATAATATAATATGAAAAAATAAGTAATTAAATGTATATATATTTTTTTCGTAATAACAATAACAATATTATGCTCGATAATATAAAATAAAAGATAAATATTAAAATATATAATATAGTTTTTATAAATGCTAATAATAAATGTGTTTTGATAATTTAAAACAATAAATAATATGGCATTTAAAAAAGAATTCGAGAGAATATCTCGCCACTCAACGAATAAAAAAGTATTAGAAATAGACGCGACTAATGACGGATTAAATATGTAATTTTGTCCAAATTTTCATTATTTATTGATAAATGTTGTCAAAATTTAAACTTCTATAAATAAATCATGACTTTAAATGTTTAATCTTTTTAAATGACTATAATAAAATTTATGACTTATGACGAACCTTGTATTTATTTATTAAGCTTTTTTAACTGACTAAGCAATTTTTTATAGAGACAATAATTGAAAAAAAAATCAAAAATTTCTGGTATCTACAAATAGTTAAAAAATATCAGAATATTTTTAAAATATTGTCAATTGTAGAAAATAATAAAAAAATCGTTTGATAAAAGTTTCAAGTATTTGCGGTTATCTGTTTTTGAATTACCCACAACAAAGTATAAACTTTTTTTTATTATAGATAGTAAAGTTTATGTAGAATCTTGTATCAAATTTTTAAATCTTATAGATAAGAAAAGACATTTTTTTTATAAATTTACTTCTATGATTTGTAAAAAACTGGTTTTGGTGATGACAGAAGAATTTTAAAATCAATGGATTCATATTTCCACTCAGAACTTAAAAATCATAAAATTGTTATAGTTTGTGCATTATAAATTTAATTGCTATTTTTGTGTTTGAAATAAATTTTTACTTAATGTGAAAAATGAAAAATTGATAAAATAATTTAAATTGTTTGATATGTTTTATTTCACATATTTTATTCAGATTGTTTTCTGACATGTGCCTATAGTTATTTAAAATCTTAGAACAGCCTAGTTTTTTTTTTTAATTTTCAATCCTATCGAAATTGACGTTGTTATAAATTAATTCACTACATAGTTATACAATTCATCAATTATTAACTTTAATTTTGTATGTGTTGATAAATATTAATCTGGTAATTAGTTGACTGTGGAGACAACATCTTGGCACATCTTACAATCAAATAAGCCCATATTTAAAAAAATAACAATTTCTTATTATCAAAAATTATTCCAATTTAATTGATCGACGAAATAATTTCGGTTTTAATGTCAGCCATCCACCCACCACGTCACAAAAAGACGCTGAATTATTAATTAATTATCTCCTTAATAAATAATTGAGCAGTATTTTTTTTTTTTTTTTATGTAAATACATTAAACAAATATACGCCAGATATACATGACGTATACATTGTATTTATGATTCGTACAATGTTTAAGTCGGATTGCTAATTAATAATAATATGTATTAGATACGGTAGTATAATCATTAATAATAATGTTAATAAGGCTCGGGATTTATTATACTAAAACTTTCGAATTAAACACGCAAATATGAAATTAAAAATATTAAAATGTGTAATTAAATCAATATGGTACATATATATTTATGATATGAAAATACGTACTTAATTATATAATAGGTACAGTTAAATGTTAAAAAGTTAAAATTTTTAGAGTCCTTATTATGCATATCGTTTATATATAATATAATATAACGATGTTTCATATATGCAAAAATATTCAAAGTCAAACTTGTAGATATTTAATTTCATAATTTTACAAAAGAAACTTATATCTTATAGAATATTCTTAAACAATCACAGATAATAACGAGAGCTGAGGTTTATATGTAATAGAAAACTAAAAAAATGTACATATATATGTAATTAATATAGCCAAAATAAATGTAATTAAAAAATTACAAATATGTAGACGTGTTTAATTAAAATGCTATTCTGAATAACTTTTGAATAATACAATTCATTGTTTTTAATTTTTAATTAGTTCAAAGTAAGACACTAACAAACTATAAAGTATTTTAAATTTTCAAAATTAAAACTACGACGATTTGGTTTTAAAATTGACTTTTATTTACTAAATTAACATTCTATATAACAAGATGTTATCGGTGCATATTTTATGAATCATGACTGTAATTTCACTATAGACGAAAAATTAGGCAAATTATTAATATTTAACTGATAGGTATGTTCAAGTTTCACCTAATCCTATTCTAATAAAAAATAGACATATTACAAATAATGTAAAATAAAATGTCTTATTTTATTGCAAATCAAGTGGAACGAATTTATCATTTTCCATAAGTAATCTATCATATTTTAGTAAAAATATGTGTTTACTTGTAAATCCCAGCCCTAGCAGTAATAACTAATAATTATAATTTATTGTTTAAGACATGTGAAAAATTGACATAGGCATATAGGTTTATATATTGTCAGATAGCTTTGCTAGTTACTTGTTAAAAGTATACCTACTTAGGCATAATAGCCAAGTATCGGAAAAACTTGCTGTTAGGTAATAATAATAATTATACACATTATATTAGCTGAATTTACATATCAAAATTAAAATCAATTATATAGTATATACCTACTATATAGTTCAACGTGGATGCCCTTATTATCATAAAATTAAAAAAATTAAAACTATAAAAGGAAAAAGTATAGGAACCACTTTTACGTACAGTAGGAGTTGACTGTTAGAGGTGTACCTTGTCATTGAGTAGGCTCTATAGTTATGGATGTGCTAAATTTAAATTCAACGATAAATTATTGTATACGATAAAAAAAGAGTGATTCCGAGCAAAGGCGGTCTAACTTATTGGATACCAAGATTACTAACAATTTTTTTAATAATACTACAACAATTTTAATAGATTTTTGTATTTTTATTTTGTTTTTCCCGAATATTTAAAAAAATTCTGATCTTTTCAACGTACAACTAGATCCAATTCGATACAAGAAATTACCTTTCACGAAGATACCTTCATTGAAGTTAATCATCAAAGCACAAAGAAAATACACACACATACACATTGTGGTGAAATCAATACATTTTTCATTTCGCTCAGAATCTAATGGTAAAATAAATGACAACTTTTAAACTTTGCAATTATATATGAGTTAATAAGCAAAAAAATGTGTAATAAACATTTTTTATACCCTTCTTAGTACAATATATTTAGAGGACGTTATGTTGTTATATATTATATATTATATATGTACATATTGGTATTTATATGCATTTACGTGGGCTTAATATTATTTTTCCAATCATTGACTTCGCATATTATATTAATGTATCCAAAAATCATTTTTTTTACAAGCTAGTTTAAAATCGCTAATTTATCTACGAAAATATAAATTTTAAATACACGACCGATTACAAAATATAATCACATTCAAAAACATCAATCAGCTATATTGTAGCAACGATTATTGAAGTAGGTATACATATTATATTATAAAAGCGTATAACCTATACACATACTATATACATGCAAAATGCAATAGGTATATAAATATTAAATAATCTGTTTTAATTTTATAATAATATATGAACATTTCATGTCGAATAAACTGTGCAAACAAAATATTGTTCATGGACATTTAATCAATAACATATAACATATAGCGGTTATGTAACCTAGTAAACATTACAGCACGTTTAATCTACATTTATACAATAAAGGTAACTTTGACGTATGTATTATGCGTATAGATTTTATTTGTATAACAATGGAATAATATACGTTAAAAAGGGGTTATTAATATTTGATGCTTGATACAAACGAATTAAGTAAAAAATGTATAGTTTTCAGGAAAAGCAATTTTAAGTTTGAAAAATGTTATCAAATCGTGAGTGAATTAATGAGTTACTTTATGTGATTAAAGATGATACTTGCATGACTAATTATTTAGTTTTCTAGTATTTAATGCAATTTGTTTAAAATTTAAGATTTTTTTATGACTTAAGACAACAATATCGGACTACTACCATGACTTAATAATTAAAGACCACACTATTATCGATTGGTGTAATTATTAATTGGTATACTTAATCCAACAACGTTATTAAAAATATATACATAAAAAAAAAATTGCTCAAATTAAAATAAAATAAATCATTGCTTCAACTAATAGATTAGTAACTATATTATAATGTTTAATAAAAACAACAAAAGAAAAAAATAAAAATGCGAGCAAGTGGGTACTGCTCTGCTGTACATTAGATGTCATGTGGGTCATTTTCATCTATGTGTTAAATTTTAATTCAATGATATAAAACCATTGTAAACGAAAAACGATTCTGTGCGTAATTAATCTATCAAACTATATAAGTATATTTTATGCTATTAAATTTATTTATTTTACTATTATTAAAACAATAGGTTAAATTAATTTTTGCAGAAAAAATATTATTTGAAATACCTACTTATAAAGTTTCAAGTAGGTACTACCGAATAATATTAAACTAAAATAATGCAATATAATAATATATAAACCAATAGGTTAAAAACATTTCATTCTCATAATTTAAAATAAAATAAGTTTATTAAATTAACTATAATATACAAAAATATAGTGTTTTTACTTGGTAAAAATATCTTAAGTCATATGAAATAAAGATATTAAAAACGTATGTCGTCATATGTATATTATTGTACCACTGAAAATTTGTACATTGTAAAGTGGTTTTAAGAATCATAACTTGACTTAAGTGATTTTTACTTCATATTTAAAAAAAGACTATCATCATAAGTACACATGAGATGGTTGTACCAAACAATATTTCAACTATCTGAAAACATTATTATAATACCATATAATTTATGAGATAACTATTATCAATACGACGAATTGTATCAAAAATATCTACATTTTTACTGCATTTTTAACGTATTAAGTCAAAAATGACCATTTTTGATTTGAGTTATTTGTACCGTACATCAAAGAATTTTTACATTGACAATAACTAATATACTGGTATATTTTTCGTGATTAAATTACGTTTATTCAACGTTGATCATTGGTCGGTCGAACTTATGTCGATGGTTAGATAAAAATATTACCAACACGTAAACATTTGTAGTTTTATATTATATTAAAATAATGTGCACACGCGAAATCCATCATTATTATTATTATTAGTATATCATTAGTATGTATATAGTTATCGATTATAATTTATTATTTGCTACTGTCATAATTTATAGAAATTGAATACGGAACAGTATAGGTACAAAAATATAATAATAAAGTATAATAAATATCATATAATTATTATCAGCACATTTTTAACACGACTTTCGATATTCGCTGTCATTAGTTCTAGCACGAACGTGCATTAGAGGTACCTACGCATAATACAAAGATTTATTACAATATAATAATATTATGCAGTGTAAACTATACACGGAGCTTATCGCTAAAAAAAAAATGTACAACAATAAATAATAATAATAATAATAATATAGTGATGAATGGCAACAGTCCAACGTTCAGTGATCCTATTATATTATTATATTATAATATGCCATATGACGTGTAATCTAATAATCGAATAATGAACCGAACGCTATCGATTCACGTCGTTCTAAGTAGAATATATTATAGTCGTGTTTATTTAAGTATACACTATAGGTACACTACTATAGTCAACAATTGTTTCACTTATATACCTACTTTATTTTGCCGACAAGAATCATTAAAATAGTATATAATAGTCATCGCATCTATAATATAATTTATATAATATGTTATTATGTGTACGATCCACGTGCACCGGCAAAACTGTGTATCGTACGCACTGCAGCCCGTATACCTAAAACTACCACCCACAGTACTAAGGCCATGTGTAAATTGCAAAATATGTGCCTACCTACCAACCTAAATAATTAATATGTTTAATTTCCAAACATTGTCTTTACATATAACCCATTATTATACAAGTCGAACGGCGGTTACTTTAAACGGTTCATCGTTTAAAAACGCATAACGTGGACACTATTTATTATATTTTCTACTTTTTTATACATAAAGTATATATTATTATGTAGGTTATATAAGTTAAGTTTTAATAATATTATTTAAGTTTATATAATGTCATTGACTTCGGTGAGATTTAAACATTATTTTTATAATAGTATAATAATATTATAAAATCAATTGAAAATATTATTTATACAGAAAATAAAAATGCTTATTACATAAACAAGTCAAAATAATAAATTTTTTTTTAAATTTACAAGTTCAACTCGTCTATGGAATTGTAAACATTTAAAAACTAATATGTAATAAATAGAATTTAAATACTCATAATTCGTTATTTCTTTTTGTTCATTTTGGTTACAAAGATTTAATGGCTTTTTTTCATCAGCCTCGGATTGTTGTATCTTATAGAATCTATTGATAAATTCGTTCAAAAAACATTTTAGCCATACTTATTTAATTAATGTTAATAGAACTTTTACCTTGAAAATTACATTGAATAATCAAATGTTTCTTTTAAATTATTTAATTGGAAGTATTGTCTGTTGTCTGCTAAAAAAACTTTGAATATTGAGAATGATCTTTCAACATTGACAGCGTTAACTGGAGTGTATTTAATGTAGATCCAATCGTTAATGCGGAAGTTTTCGGATAGTTCGTCCATTGAAGTTTCTTCGCCATTTAAAATTTACAACAAAAAATTAAGATAAATATGTCTCAAAAAGTATAAAATGGCATATAAAAGTATAAAATATGCTTTAAAAACAAAAAGGACTCAAAATATGCATTAATATACAAAATAATATTAAAAACTAGCTTTGTGAAAGCATGAAACATATTTGTTTCGTACTCTGCTATTTTTATGATCGTGCAAAATAAACATGCAAATGCTACAAGTCCTTTGCCCTAGTAATTACTATCAAATTATCCATTTTATCTTATTTGTTTGTTTTATTTCTTAGTATGGAAAAGGTCATTCACTAAAGTTATAAAAACCTTTTTCACCCTTGCAGTTACTTTCAATATTGTTCGTGTATTTATTCATGTAATCATACCTATAGTCATAAAAGTCTCAGGGGATGGGTCATTATTAGTCCCCTGATAATATTTTATAAGTATAATATAACCCTGCAGGAGAAATTCGGGAATGATCTATTATTAGTATTTTAATACAGTAATCCCTCGTTATCCGCGGGGGTTACGTTCCAGCAAAGTTGCGCGGATATCGAAACCGCGGATAACGAGACCATTGAGCAATGTAAAAGGGGAGGTTGGATTATATTTACATATGCATTTAATTTTAAAAATCACAATAAAGGTTAATGTTTTTACAATTATATAGTTAATTATTTTTTTTTATTATATGTGTTAGCGATGTTACCTCTATGCGCGTGACTGTAAGTTTTGGATCTTCTTTTATGTTATTTTAATGGACGTTGGGAAGTTCTTCGTACGTAATAGGTCTTTAACGCTGCAATCATTCCTTAATCTAATACTATATAGTTAAAGAAGTGAGGTAGTATTTTAAGGCATAAACATGACTTCAATATCAGAATGCTTAAGTTTTAATGGGAGAAGATGACCCGGGGCATTGTCGATCAGCAATAAAGCTTTAAAAGGGAATTTTTTTAATTTTAGGTACGTCTTCACCTGAGGAATAAAACAGTTTGTAAACCAATCGTTATCCATGCTTTATTATTTGCTTTCCAAAACACTGGCAAGTGATCTATGTTTTTACCTTTGAAAACTCGTTTACTACTAAATTTAATAGAAATACAACCGTACACGTGTCACGCACAAATTATAACGATATAAGGAAAAAAAATAAGTCATAATGTAATGCTTATCTGCGCATACAGTATATATAAACATAGTTTACGATATAACGACAATTATTTACAATTTTCCAAAATAAATTATCTACAGAGTTCACTCAATAACTATAAAATGTTATCGCATTAATATAATTTTATCGCTGACTCAACCGTGGATAACGAGGGATTACTGTACATCATAGTATCTTTATAGCTCGTTGTTAGAGGGATTTTTAACATTTTTAAGAAGCGGCCAAGTGTTTGTGAACACTTAACATAATAACCATAATGGTTGCAATGTTAATACAATATTTTAATATTGTATATCACGGCCTGCAGGTGAGAAATAGAAAATAAAATAACAAAAACGATTGATGAAAAATCAAGATCACGTTTTATTGTTAAAAGTCGAATCAAAAGACTACGGAAGGATGAGAATCATTGTTTTGCGAGAGTGTTTAGTAGTGGTGTTCGGCCTTATAAGTTGCTGGGACTTCGATCTTTTCGTATTTACCGGGCCAGTATTGGCCGTCGTCTTCGGGGTGGCTCGGGTATGCGGCCGCTTTGTAAGCTGGGACTTCGATCTTTTCGTATTTACCGGGCCAGTATTGGCCGTCGTCTTCTGAGTGGCTCGGGTATGCGGCCGCTTTGTAAGCTGGGACTTCGATCTTTTCGTATTTGCCGGGCCAGTATTGGCCGTCGTCTTCTGAGTGGCTCGGGTATGCGGCCGCTTTGTAAGCTGGGACTTCGATCTTTTCGTATTTGCCGGGCCAGTATTGGCCGTCGTCTTCGGAGGAGCTCGGGTGTGCGGGGGCGACATAAGTCGTTGCTACTGGGTACGCTGCTGGGTATGCTGCTGGGTAGGCAGCGGGTGCGTGGTATCCATATGAGAACGATCCAGGGGCTGAGACAGAGTAACCCAAAATCGCTGTGGAAAAACAAAATAATCGATTAATGTCACTACCCAGGCCGGATTTACATGGGGACCATATCTAATTTGGATCAGATTTCATGTGGGCAGATGCATATACACAACTTTTGTAAGGGGGGGATCAGTTGCAAATAAATTATCAGGGGATCTGACCGCTCCCCTCTTGTATACGCTCCTGGGTACAGAGCCTAAGCATAGCTCTAAGCACACATTTTTTTAACAGCCCGTTGTAACTTGTAAGATACTGAATTCATCTTGGAAAAAATTTTCAGAGTTTTTCAATGTTTAATATTATGTTTACGGGCCCCAACACAAAGTACAACTTTTTTTGATTACCTATGTGTAAATGTCAACAATATATTTTACTAAGTATGAAGTATTTTGATAGGTTACGAGATATATTAAAAATGAACCTTATTTAAACAATAAATAAATCAATAAGCGTAAACGTAATTTGAAATATTCTTTTTAAATTATAAAACATCTTTTTCCAAGCTTTTTGAGAGTTAAAGTAATTTATAATTTATGATTATTTTCGATTGTAATAATACTAAAGTTAGAGTCGATATTTCTTCTGCCATAGTAAATCGCATGCAGTCTTTAACACGTTTTGAAACTGAACATTTATGTTAACCAGTACAATTAGCTACTGCTGTACTAAGAAATATTTTTAGTACTATACCAAATAAGATTTGGAAAATCCAGGTTTTATCCAGGTTTTTTGTTAAGATAGGTTAACATTGTGAAAATATTATAGCACAACCACAATTATTATTTAAAAATTGATATAGAATATACAAACCGTACTCTTTACAGAATTTATCATAATTAATGAATATAAAATATTATATATTTGATTACAAAGTTAATTCCTATAAGAGATTCGAATTTGTATAAAACATTATATTTCCGATTAAAATAGTTACGTACAACTAAAAATAAATGGCCCTCTCCAAATTGTCTATTCCTAGGCACAGGCCTACCTTGCCTCTATACAAAGTTAATCCAAGTCTGTATAAGTACCTACATCGGAAAGGTGCGTTATAGTACTTTAGTTTATATTTTCAGTGTATACTCACGAGCTGGGGCAGCGGCGATGTAGGCGTGTTTCTTGTCTCTTACTCCTTCTTCGGCGACAACGGAGTACACGACCAAGGCGATGAATATCTGTAAAGAGTAATAATAATAATTAAATACTATACATCATATTTGATGTCATGAGTAAAATACTACAGTGCAGAGAGTTAATATTAAATTGTAGTATTAGTAATACGGTAGTTTAAATTAACTTTTGCCGAAAAAATTTCATTATGTGTATAAAGTATAATAATATACCTACTTTAAAAATTTCAAGTACCCCATAAACTTTTAACTATAAAATAATTTACACATTTTTGTGATGTTGTCAAAATATGAACTGAAAATGTCTATAAAAAAAATTAAATCAATATATTTTTAGTTTTTTAGTTACAATATGTACTTATGAAAAACCTTGTTTTAATTTTTTAAACATTTTATAATTTTTAATTACTTACATCATCAGTGTACACAAACAACATTGTAAAATCAATAAAATAAGAAAAAACAGACAATTTTATGCAAAACCAGTATTTGACTAAGTCGTTGTTTTATATTAGTGTAACTCAAAAACGAATTACTTTAGATATTTTAAATGTTTATAAATTGTTAATATCAGCATTTTACATACGTGATAAAATTAAAAAAATATTTTGACGCTTTTTTTTTAGCTATATATAGACATTTTACATTTTCGATTTTTTAAAAAAATAAATTGTCCCTAAATGTCAATAAAAATTTGTTTACCTTGGTCAAATAACTTAAAAATGTAATAAAAGCTTTTATGCAAATTTTTACTATAACTATTTAAAAATATTAAAGATATAAAGGTATGATTTTTTTATAAGAATTTAAAATTTAAACTTTGACAAAATTCGTCAGTCACAAAAATTTGCATATAACTTTGTAGTTAAAAATTAAAAATGTATGAAATGTTCAATTTATATTGCAAAGAATAAAAAATTTACCTAACTAAATAATCTGAAAAATATAAATGCATAATACATTTTTTTTACGGACATTAGAACTTCAAATTTAGACCAAATTACATATTTAAACAAAGAAAAACGATGTTAGTTATTTTGTTGTAATTCAAATAAATTATTCGCAGGGATTTGAAACGTTTACGTATATACACATTTTACTACTCGTATACCCATAGACAGTTTTAATATTTAGATTATATTTTCACTTAGTAGCCGATATTGTTTACTGTAAATGCATTTGTAAGTACATTGTAACATATTTTGCAATACGTGTTATATCGTTTTTCTTTACGCTATAGGTACCCGTTTAATTAATTTTTTTAATTATGAATTTCTATAGTTATTAATTTGTTTTATAACTACACTTAATAGACATAGACAACAATTAAATCGTTGAAAAATAAAAAATCTACCGAAGTATGAAAACTAATATTGGATTGATCGTTGGTTTTTGAATATTATTGAAAAGGATATTATATCACGCCATGACGTCTTGAAACTTGAGGCATAATAATGAAAAATTTCAGTAGGTTAGGTTAGTATAATGTTATAATTTATATTGTATATACAGTAACGCATTGATGATTTTTTTTTCGAAGGGAATCGTGTTAATAATAATTTTCAGAAATTATAATATACGTATATTCAAATTATAACAGTGATTTCTCAGTTTCACTATTCTGGTCATATTCTTTTGTCATGTACTACGTGCAGTCCAATAATAAAAAATATACGAAAATTTGTATAGTAAGATATGACTATGTTATTATTTAAATTTCACGAAAAATTATCCATAAGATATTACCTACGACTACATAATTAATTTAAAATAGTTAGGTATTATACAATGTATAAAATAAGGGTTTTCATTTCATGTAATGGATAAAATATAAGTCTATTTCACAAACGCAAGTTCGAATTACTCGATATTATCGTAGTTTACTAAACGGATATCCATTTCAATGAAAAAAACGATTACACTAAGTAGATGTGACACATAATAATATAGTCTTTCGAAAGTCAAGAATTACATCGACGTATAAAGATGACGAGAGGATTTGTATTCGTACGGTTATAATAATTGATCGAAAACAGATTAAGTCTTATAAAATATATTTAATGTAGCTACTATACAAAAATAATAATTCAACGGTCGTACAAGTGCAGACGAGACGATAGCGCCTGCGCCGCAACATTGTGTCGTTAAAATCACTCACCAGATATTTGAAAGAAGCCATTTCGTGTTTGGTATGATTTCTTCTTGCGTTGTCTTCAACGAATCTGCAAACTTCAACCTGTGGTCGACGTGTGTGGAGATGTAGTGTGATGCCGATGCTGGGTACGGTGGTCCTTATATATAAACAGTCGCCGGTACCTATTACTGTACTGAGGTGGGTATTCTGGCGCCTAACAGGCGTACAGCTAGGGCGTTGCCCATCTGAATGGACGAAATCCGGATCAAGCATATAATATTATGTTATATTATTATAATACACATAATATACCTGGTGGATACTATATACGAATAAACCGCGAGTCTAAGTGACAGTGACCTTGTGCCTTGGCCGTGTGGAATGACCAGGGCACCCGTTCGTGCACTTAACGATATACGTCATAATTTATAGTATAAATTATATAAGCAAATGAAATGAGATAATAACAATAATTATAAAATGCACCGACTAAAAATTAGGCGTTGCCGGACATGTCGTAGGTATACTTAACGCGTGGACATTGTATTATAATATATTCTAATAAAAGAATTGGAAAAATTAATGAAATATTTTTTAGTTGATTTTTTGTTATTAGTGAATGTTTTAATTAATATTGAGGTAAATGCATTTAAAATGTTACATACATTGAAAACAAAATAGGAATTAAAAAAAAAAAAAAAAAATTTTTAAATAATTTA
>JACXSJ010002263.1:0-50611 GCA_014851325.1 Pentalonia nigronervosa | reverse complement strand
CGGTACACGGTTAGCGATAAAAAAATTACTAAACAATGTGATAGAAGCAACTATACTCAAAGGAAAGTATAAAGGAGAAGATGTTCTCATACCGCGCATCCCAATGATTCCGACTGATGTGCCATTTGAGTTTAAACGACTACAGTTTCCAGTGCGTCTTGCTTTTGCTATGACTATAAACAAGTCCCAGGGGCAATCAAACTTACTTTTAAATCCTTATATATGTTTTATTTAATTATTTTTTATTCACAACGCCCTATCACCAGGGTGACGGTTCTGTTCAGGAGAATTTTTTAAAATACATAGGCACAAAAACTGCCACATTACAAATCTTTTTTACAGGACGAAGTCTGTCGGGTCAGCTAGTATATATATATATATAATATTATGCCATGTAAAATATGTAAATCAAAATCGTGATTGTTGAAGTGTATTTCTAAAATATGTATGATTAGGTTAGAACATTTATTTTTATTTTAGCCATAATAAAAATAATAATGATTACACCACGTATTATATATTATAACTTTAAATTCAAAAAAAATAATATATTAATCTAAACAACTTATTGTATTATTAAATACGAAAACAAAACAATTCTAATATGGGCAGTCATAATATTTTTAAATTACAAAAAAAAAAAAACAAAAAAATGAAAATCATTATTCTTTGTCAAAAATTTAAAATATATAATTTCTTCCAAATTTGAACTTAAAATATGTATAAAAAAATAATTGTATATTTACAATATTTTACTTTATGATTCGATACAAATTATAAAATATATTGATATATATATAAATATATATAGTTGAATCAGCAGCAGTTAATAGCATTGGAAATATTTTTATTCATTTATTCTTTTTTTTACTGAAATATTAAACAACATAAAATATGTTCTAATAGTACAATGCAATCATTTTGAATAATCTGTAAGTTTTTATAAATGGTATAATATAAATTAAAAAAATGTTTGTTTTTATTAATTAAGTTATAGATTGTGTCACTCAGTAGTCAGTACAAGAGATACTACAATATACTTTTGACTTCAATACATCACTTCAATGGCCTTCTCATAGGGACATACTGGTAAACAAAATGTGTTATTCTTCAATATAATACATTTGTAATATGATGTAAATGTAATATAATATTTAAAATATAAGTAATATTAAAACAGTTTGTCAGTTGATTTCTAATTATAATTCCATTGAATTATCAAATGCAATGCAAAAATATTTTTTGATAAAATCATAATATATGTTTTTATTTATAAATTCAAGTGTTTTGAAGTATTCAGATAATCTCATTATTCAACCAAAAATGCACTTAATTAGACTAATATGATTAATTAATACGATAGAATTAAAATCACTATCGAATAAACAGACATTTTCAAAATATATTTAGTATAAATACTTTAATTTATTGTTGGTATTTATGGAAGAAAACTGTAATATTCCATTTTCATTACATGAAATCTTATAATATGTTAATGCTCAAACTTACATCATTATTCTTAAATTAAATTAAATGTACATAAATATGATAATGTTTAAGAAGTATAACAGCACAAAGGTTATTTAAATTTAATATTAATTAAAGTAAAAACATTTTGATTAATTATAAACTTTATAATTACAATGTAAATTGTTTTTATTTTATTATTATAATTTAAGAATTGTTAAGTAATTTTATAAAAATAAAAAATGGAAATACTAATTTTTATATTATGCATTATGTATATTTAAGTTAAGATAAATAAAATAAAATTTATCAGTTTAAATTGCTAATATGAATATTCAAAAACACTGTAACACATATGAGTCATGAGCTAATAATAGTTATAATTTTTCAATGTAAATTGAAGCTTGAATATGGAATCATACTATATACATGGATCATATTTATCCAGTGTTTAAAAAAATTAATAATAAAAAGTAGTACACACGTTTTATTCTTAAATATAATTAACATAAATCTATTTTAAATGAAACCTCAATTACACAAATATTATATTAGGTATACATACAAAATAAAAAATGTATTTTAATAATTAGATTTGAACAGCTACTTATAGTGAAAAATCATATAGTTGGACTTCCTGTGCCATGATTGAACAAGTTACAAATATAGGTGAATAAACAACTGAAAATAAGTAATAATTAAGCATTAATTTTCACTAAAGATAAATTATGTTTAAAATATTATACCATATTCAATATTCAATATATCATCATACAATAAGCGATCTTCTTTACATGAGATTATAAAGTATGAATTTGGTGGTGATTCTTGGATTGACTTTCTTGATCTTCTTGATTTTTCAATTGTACCACCAGCAGAAGAAATGATTTCCTTCAAGTGAGGAGGCGATGGATAAACAATTCCAGGAGTAACAAAGAACGATAAGCATCCAAATAGTTGAAAACGCATATTGCATTTAAGAATTTCAGACACAGTATACCACCCCAAAATATCATCTTTTATAACTTCTATACAATAATCTCCTTCATCTGAAAATTAAATTTGATTATCAACATCAACACAAATATTAATATTTGATATTTTAACATAAGATACACATATTATATTCATTGTCATAATTAGGGCATGTAATTTTATACACTTAATAATAAAATAATATGCATTAAAAATACTTACACATATACTCTGTTCAAGATAAGAAACACAGTCAGTGGTGACCAGTTTTTTTGGTTGCATTCAGGCAACTCCCGTCTGTCATCCCTACAGAGTCAACTATCAGCATTCCTATCATGTATAATTGCCATGCCCCTACGCACAAGTCGGCCGCCAACTGTGTTTCTTATTTTGAAGAGAGTATAATATATTGGAATACAACGTAAAGTCACACATTTCATCCGCGATATAGATGTATAACATCAAATTATGTTAACATTTTATCATTGTGCTCTCACTATATGCTTGACTACAGTAGTTATAATATTATATACAAAATACTATTTTTTTTATATTATGTTAAGTTATCTTATATTTAAGATGAATAATAGTAAAGAGTAACAAACATTATATTTTAAGATAATTTGTAAACTTTGGTAGAATACTAGTAGTGTTTATTTAAATTGCCTTACAAATTAAAACCACTAACAAGCTTATTCATATATGATGCTACAGATATAGGAAATACTTTAAAAATTCAAAGTTATTTATAAAGCAAACTATTTGTTAAAGCAAGAAATGTTAAGAAAATGTATTATTGATGTTATAATTATAAATAGTAAAAATAAAACTTTACCTTGAAGTTTTAATTTGGAATGCGAATCTTTTAACCAATTTTCATTGAGAATATATTTAACTGTTGAAAGACAACAAAAAAATTCTATCGTAGTTCTAGGATTCCTCCTCATGATTAAATGAGTTACTTCAAGACAGTGATTTGCTACTGTACCACCAAATATATGTACTATCTAAATATTATAACAGATTTAATATTAAATGTAATAAAAAAAAATTAGATGACAAAATACCTTTTTAAATATTTCTATATCCTCCATAGGAAAACCACTAAACATAACACATGGTTTTGGTGGCATGGTTACATCATTGTTATTATCAAATAAATTTGTTTTTTGGCTTTTAAATTTTGTAATACTATCTGAATTTAAAGTCAAATCAAACAATTGTTGATTTTTATGAATAGACAAAGGAGTTTTCCAAGCCTCTAAAAAAAATTAATTTAAATATTTATAATAATTTGTTTTTCTTAAGAGGATGTCACACCCGTGTGTTGTCTCCATATTATTTTATTTTATTTTAATACAATTATAAACATACAATATAGAAACTTTGGTTAGGTCTAATGTTAGGCCAATAATCAAACTTAAAGGTAAAAACATTAATTAAAAGTTTTTAAGTCATTTTTTTACAAGATATAAAATAGTTTAAATAACAAGTTACAAACATTTTTTAAATGAAATATTTTAAATTTTTATAACAGGCATATCATAAAAAATCAGGTATACAAAGACTGTTACATTTTCTTAAATTAAAGCTTACAATATAAAATTAAATTGACTATACGCAAAGTTACTATATTGCACATAAGAAGGAGACAACACAATTTGGTGTGAAGTTATCTTAATCAATTGCAAAATATTTATGAATTATAAATATTGAACAATGAGTAGACAACCTTAAATGTTTTTTGGTAAACAATGTAGAAGATACAAACAAGTATAATTAATAAATACCATACCCATTAACTCTGATACCATGTCATAGTTCACTAAAAATGGATTACATAAATCAAATTTTTGGTATTTTAAATTCGCAGGTTCTTTTAGACCAAGTTGTGCCCCAAAAAGTATATCATTTAACCATTGAACATTAACCACTGGTTTATTAATGGCTAAAGCTTTTTCTACAATTTCACCTTCTAATCTACAGTTAAAAATATAAATACATTCAATTACTAAACAATTAATTATTTAATAGAAATCATATTATTAAATAACAATAATGAATAAAACAGTAAAAACTAATAAAAAACCACCACTTTCGATAATAATAATAAAAAAAAACTTTTACATAATCTCAAGAAAATTGTATGTACATTATGGTTTTAATAGATTTGAAGTAAACTACCAATTAATAAATTATAAATTATTAATCTTAAACATTGGTTCTTATACTAAAAAACCAAACTTAGTCAGTAATATCATAGGAAAACCTAGTATAAAATATTTAATAGAGTTGTTCAAGTATTGATTTTAAAAAATATGTTAGATATTCATTTTTTTTGAATTAAATCTGGTTTAATAGTTGAGTACTTATAATTTGCAGAATATTTGAAAATTGTCAATGCATAGAAAAATTTTTCTGTTTGAGTTTTATACTTTCTTTTATTAATATTCTCTTCAGAAATATTGGAGTTTCTAGATATTTATAGTTTTTACAATTATTTTCAAATAAAACAGTCAAGTACTCGTGCATATACAAATAAAAAAAATTTAATCAAGTCAAATACTCAAACTCCAGAATTTTTTGACTCAAACACTTCGCAACTCTAGAACTTGGCAGTGATTTAAGATAAGCAGACAAATGATAATTTTTAAAAATCATAGAAGTTATTCAGTAAGTTATCTTTTTGATTGTTTCCCTTTGGCTTATGGTGTGTTATTGATAGGTTCACTTTTGATTCACGGCATACCATTTACCAAAATTAAATAGAAAGCATTATCATAGTGTAATTTATAAATATAATATTTAAGACTTATTTAATATGCTAACTACAATGGTGCACCCAGAGGGTGGGAGGGGGCTAATAGGCGTGCGATTCCTTGAATTAATAATAAATAATGAGTATAAAATTATTAAACAATTTTTAAAATTTTTTTCTGTACAATCTACAGCAGGTCAACATTTAGAAAATGTACTTTTAGAAACATTAAACAAAATTGAGATTGATTTAAACTTTTTACTTAGACAAGGCTATGATAGCACTTCTTCTATGAGCAGTCAATTTAAAGACATGAAGGCGATTATTGTAAATAAATATCTATCTGATATTGTGTTCACATAGTTTAAACTTTAGTTTTATCAAATTCAGCTGAAAAAGTTCCAATTAGAAATGCTTTTGATATTCTTGAAAAAATATATACATTTTTTAATACTCTGAAACATTAATATATCTTTCAACAAAATATTGAAACATTGACATATAATTTAAAAAAAATTAAATTTAAGCAACTTTGTCAAACCAGATGGGTTAAACGTAATGATTCTGTTATTATATTGGAACAAATGTTGTTGCCTGTAATTGCAGCTTTAAAAGAAATACGATATAGAGCACTAAAACATCGTCTAATGCATTCTATCTGTTAAATAGAATCAAAAAATTTAATTTTATAATTTTACTATTGTGTGCTGGTAAGTTAAACTTTACCAATCAGTAAAACTTATTAATCGAGTGATTGGAATATTTCAGAAGCTTTAAATAATATAGATTGTATAATATCTGTTTTTCAGAACACACAAACTAATATTGAAAATAAATATAACGAAGCTAATAAAAATATTAATGCCTTAGAAAATAAAGAAGAATATTATAGACATGCCATTTTCATTCTATGGCTAGATTCTTTTATAAATAGCATATCTCAACGATTTTTAGAGCACAAAAGATATTATTAAAAGTTTTAAGTGCTTTCTACCAATTGAAAAAATTCCTAATAAAAAAGTAAATTCACAATATTCAAAACTTAGAATTTTACAAAAATTATATACTATAAAATGAATTTACTACTGCAGCAATAATGTTTGATTTATGGTGCCAAAAATTCCGATGTCAAAATCATTCATTACCACATAATGCAATCAATGCATCAAACTTGTGTAATGATATTCTATTCTATTTCTATTTGAGACTATACTTATATTTTTAAAAATATGTTTTCAGAAATTTGTACATATTTAAAAATAATTTTATTTAACCCTCCCCTCAACAAAAAAAAATGAACTTTAAATAGAGATGATTGTTAACAAAAGTTTTACTGTACAATATTATATTATGATAATTAAGTATATTAAAATTTAATAATAATGTCTTACTTCAAGCTAACTAAAATATCAATTTTGGAAGTAACTTCTTTAACAATATATTGACCACCAACTACATCAATCATTGTTTTAATTATATTTACTTCGCTTACCCCAAAATTACCAATTGAAAATAGAAAATGTTGACAAGGTAAACTGTCTGATCTAAAAAATAATAATAAAAATTATTTAATTATTTAAATTTTCTAGATTCTGATAAAAATTAAAAATGAATGGTTTGTATGGTTAAAGAGTAATAGTTCTTTTTTTATGTACAATTTTGTAAAGAGTGCTCTAAAATAGCATAAAAAATTATGTATGATAAAACTATATGCGACTTGGAATTAAATATTTAAAGTACCCTAATGAAGTAATTTATCGATTTATTAAATAGTGCAAAAATATTATTGAAGAAATGTCAGCATATGAGATATTTAGTATTAAACAATTACGAAAATGACATAAATATAAAATAATATAATAATTTAATTTAAATAACTAGGGCAGGAGTCGGCTATTTTTTTTTTATAACGGTTCAAAAAATTTGAAAAAATAAATTTAGAAACCATAAATATTAATTAATAAATGTATTCAATTTTGTATTAAAAACATAGTTCAAACCATTTAAGGCAAATTATTTCATATAATATAATATAAATTATAAAGTTTTATACAAATAATAATACAATTTTTTACTATCATAGTTTAATGAGAGAAATTACTCAAATATCTATTATGTTCACTTTTGGCGGTTCAGTTATTTTTCCTCTAGGGGCCCACATATTGATCTCTTAAAACATAAAATTACTAAAACCTAATATTTTTTCAGTGTTAGAATTAATAATTATATTAAATGTATAAAATGTTTAAATGAAATTTAATATAATTTTTTAATATGTGACAAACAAAATTGTAAACTTAAGTAAGTTTTTCTAATTTTATTTATTTTTATAAATGAAAATCATTAACATATCAATAACATTCTATAAAATGAATTTAGAAAAATAAAATAGTATTTATTGAAAGATTGTTAATAAAAAATAGTTTTTAGTATACTATTAAAAAAAAAAAAAACAATAAAACTGAATATTCTTACAAATACTTTTTGTTTCAACTAAGACAATTTAAGATTTAACTAAATTTTTAAGTCTTAACTGCAACATTTATATTATATCTATTTTCTTTTTACCTGTATAGTATGGGAAAATGAAGAGCTAACCAAGGTGGTACCATTTTTTTTTTAGCAATGATATCGTTGAGCCAGTAATCAGTTACGCATCTTTTACCATCATTTAAACCCTGAAAAAAAGTTTAAGGAAAATATAAAGTTTTCATAATTATATATTTATTTAAAAAATCAGTATTATTTTTACCTTTTCAACTATACAATGTTTTTGGGTGGCACAAATTATATGTGTAACATGAACTGAATATAGCTCATCAACTAATCCACCATATTTAATAACATTAGCCTTGGACATAGTTGTATTAATATTACATACACGGTCTTCATGATGATTTTGGACATCAATAAATAAAAAAACACATCCTAATAGAAATTGTTTGGAAGTTACTACAAATTTAAAAAAAATATATTAATGTATGCAATGTATAACTATTTTTAGATTCACATTAAAAATAATACAATAATTCAATTATTTACCTTTCAGTTAGCGATACTAAAAATTGTTGCCATTTTAAAATTTTATAATATGGCTAACAAACCAAAAAAAAAAAGTAACATATATTTTATAATTTACAAACCACAAAAGTTTCAGATTGATGTTGCTCATTGTGATTAATAGCATAATTTTCTTGAATAATTATTTTTTAAATAAAACTTAAGATAACAAATTAATAGTAATGGAACATATTACAAAAGTGTATAATGTAAAAACTTAAAAGAACATTACAGTATTTTGTTACACTATGCATATCTAATGGCTAAGATACACAGTGATAAAGCATCATAAGAAAAACAATGAGATAATTTCATTACTATTATTTTATTTGTTATATTGATAATACAATAAAACCTGACTTAACAAACATGTATATTAAATATATTAACTAATTGAAAAGTTAGAAGCTCTTTTATCATGCAGATACTGTAGTGTAATTTTTTATGATTTGTAATATATGACTAATAAATGTATGAGTGTCCATTTTATTATATAGGTTTCACTGTATATTATTTGAGAACTGAGATTTATTTTTGCTGATAATGCATATTTTACTAAGGTAGGCTGAAATTGTTCTACCTATTTAGATTATCTACACTTCACCTCATAATATAATATAATTTAATGTTATTTTATATTAACATTACATTTTTATCTTAAATATAAATTTTAACCTGAAAATTACTACTAAATATCTTACATTGTAACTGAGGATCATGTCCATAATATTCGTCTTTAGTTTGATTTTTAAATAATATTGCATTATCTTCTTTGATATTCTTCTGAAAATATATCTACATACATAACTTTAGACATTTTATTACATGCCTATTTTAATTAAATATGATATCATTTTTTACAAGAATAACAATGTTTATGTTTAAAATTAAATATTTTAATAAAATAATTAAATGTATCATATACAGTGTGTCTAAAGTCAAAGGTAACATTAAAACTGGATGACCATCAATTTGAAATACATTTTTTTTAGAAAAATCAGATATTTGTACAACAGTGATGACTCATAGTATTAAAATTAGTTGGTGTATAAAATAATAATTAACCAACATTAACTTTAAAGTAACATATTTTAACATTTTTAAATTAATATATCTTATATTTCTTAGATAACATCCATCAACTAATTATAGTAGGAATAATGACCAATGGTAAAATAAAAAGTATATTACCACAATTTTTGTTTTGAAACTTTTATGCAATTTAAATCCAGAACTGGACTTTCCATGTTTTAATTTTTATTTTTTCCTCATTTATACAAAGGGAGAATTTATTTTTGAAATGATAAATTCTACTGAATTCTTAAAGGAAAAATGCATTATAATAGGTTAAACAAATGTATATTTTTTAAGAAATAATATCAATCATTCGATACTAAAATCAGAATATAAAATAAAAAAAAATTTAATTAAACACAAATAACATTTGTTTAAAAAAACTGTGTTGTATTTTGTGCCGTGCAGCCACAGTGTAGCACACCAATTAGTGTAATAGCATAAGCATATTGCATAATTGTTTTTACTTTAGGAGCAATAATATACCCACAACATAATAGTTATTTTTTAATTTTTTTTTTTTAATAACACCCCAATATTTTTATTTAATAATTTATAAAAATTTGGTTTTAATAAAATTAAAACATTGTCTTGAGAAAAAACTTGAGATGCACTAGCACCTATACACACTAAGCACAAGCCGCTACTATTGTAATACTCAACTGTAATAACTAAGTTTTTTTTTAAGTGTTGGAAAACTTTTGACATACTGTATATTATTATTTTTATGATTTTATTACATTAGATCAGTGGTTTTCAACCAAAACGCTGCAAACTGGCCTTAAAAATGCCACAAAATTATTGAAAATATAAAGCATTCATACTTGCTTGTATTATAGTGTATAGGATGCCCTGGAATTTTTAAAAAGACACCCAAAATTGACATGAACAAAAAATGTTGAGAACCACTGCATTAAATGATAGACAAGAAAAAGTATATTAAGAAAAGAATTATTAATTACCTTTGATGTACTTGGTTGTTTAATATTTATATTCTTTAGATTACAATAACTTCTTTCTAAATATGCTTTTTCTGCTTTTAAATCAGCTCTTTCAAATTTTAATTGACTAATCAATAAATAAAATAATATTAGTAAAAATTTCCAGTCATAATAATTAAAACAATACTTAACTAAATCTAAATTAGATAAAAATATTTTTACATACTCAATAGTATATGAATTTGATAATCGTAAACTATTAAGTTCTTGGTGTTGTAAATTCATTTTTAATTTTAGAGATAAATATTCTTTTTGTGATTTAATTCTAATAATTTCAGTTGCCTTGTATTGTCTAAAAAAAATTAACAATATTAAATACAGTAAAAAAATTAAAAAAAGTATCATAGAAGTTGTAATAAAAAAATTGCATAATTATAAAACATAAGATTACATACTCATTTGACAATCTTAGATCAGTAGAAACTTCAGAACAACTCTTTTTTAGATTTGCATTATTTTTTGCTAATAATTCCTTAGTTTTATTGGCCATATCTAAAACACTTTTTGTTTCTTTTATTTGAGTTTCAAGTCTATAGATTAAGTTAGCATCACGGATTTCTTTATCTTTTAACTGAACTAATTGTTTACTAAAAATAAAAATTACTTTTCAATAAACTTTAATACTTAAGAATAATACACATGGATTATAAATTATTTAAATTGTCTTAATTATATTAGTCTATTAGATATCTGATTAAATAATGATATTCGAATATACTGTAAATGTTTTAAATGTAAAAGCGTTTCAATTATATATTTAAAGACTTTTTTACTTGAGTTATGATTAAGACACAAAATTATTTTTAAATGAGTAATTTTTTATAAATTTATCATAATTTTGGATTTGTATTGGATATTGAATACCCAAATATGAAATTTTAATTCATGTCATAATATATTTTACAAAAGAATATAATTTCAAATACATTAACATGAATATACTTTGACTTTAAAAAATAAATCCATTATTTTTCATTTATATGCTAACTTAAGTATTAGAAAAAAGCTTTTAATGGACAAAATTATTAATTAAATAACAAGACAGCAGTATTAATTATCTAATGTTCTGTTTTATTCAAAATTTACTAAAGGATGTTAAAATAAACATAAAATATACTTTATTTATCATTCAATATTCCTTATATATAAGTTCAAATATTAATTATTAAAAATATTTACTCTAGTGTATTTATTTTTTCAGAAGTATTTCCATCCCACAATACTTGAATATTAGGATCAACTTTTAAACATAATTTAATCAGATCATTTTTTAATACTGATGAACGACAAAGTGGGCAAGTCTGTGAGCTATAGACACAAAAAAATATAAAATATACATTTTTTTATACCAATAAGTTTATAATAAGTAATATTAAAATAATATATTATTTCACCTTTCTAACCATCTAATAATACAAAGATAATGAAAGGCATGGCCACACAGTGTTGTATAAGTAGAGTCTTGGTCAATTCCAACAATTCTTTCATTACAAACTGAACAAATAAACATTTTTCTAAAAAAAAAATAATTAATTTGAATAACATATTTTAACTAGCTTATAAAAAATATCATTTTATGTTTACTTAGGTAAGTGTACAGAAATTAGACCAAAATAATGAAATGTTATATTTAGGAAGCAAGATCACAACAGATAAAAAGAGCACCCGGGAAATCAACGAACACATAAATTAGTAATTTGGATATAACTTATGTGATATAGGCAAGTAAAAAATATTTTGGTCGATAATGAAACTTAAATTAATTTCTCATCAAATACCATAACACCAACTTTTACTGTAGTAATCTATTGTGTAAAGTATACAACCTCTTCTTTACTAAACAATTACATTGATAGCTAAACTATTAAGTATCATTTCCATTTCAGTTTTTTTTAACTTAACAATAAAGTAGCAATTAAATGAAAAAATCATGCATAACAACAAGACGAAAATTAAAAATTTTTTTTTAATTAGGCATTTACAAATTTAAATAAATAGTTAATAAAAATGTGTAAAATGTACATTTTTATTGAATGTAATTAGTTAAATATGTGCCATTAAAATATCGCAAGCTAATCGAGGTGTTTTGGATTTATACTTGGTTTTGTATATATGCCTATTGTGAACTGGGCTGACCCACAATATTGGATATGCCATGGGTACATTGTATACATGGTAATATAAGTGGTTATAAAAAAACAAACTAAAAAATTACCTTATAAATATGTATTATTTTCAATACCAGTTGTCTTATAATACATAATTAATATATGTCTATATCTATATTATTATACTCTGATTAACATATACGTTGTAATTTATTAATAGTAAATTTATACTTTTAATTTATCTAAAAATATAAACAATAAAATGAAAAAATTATAAATTTCAATTATTTTTATGTATATAAATTTAGAACATACAACAGTGTTACGTTATATCACAGTAACAATGAAATTGATGTCTATCACTGGTATAAGGGGTGTAGACGTAGTGACAGATTTATACCAAATGGTCGAATATGAGAGGATTTGCATGTTAGACAAGACACTTAGTTATGCAGAGTACAATTTAATATATATTATAATAAAATATGTGTAATATAAATTATTTTACTTTATCGATGATCTGGCAGCATTTAAACACGGAGCAAGCAATGAAACCAGACTAATTTGCAAACGTATGTCTAGTAGGCTGAACTATTATTCTAATAAGCTTTGTTTATTAATCAAAATTGTTAAAATTATAAAAATATGAAAACAGTAATGGTGTTTCACATAATTACAACAGTATTGATAATTTAGAAAATGTGGCAAGTATATTTTGTCGTACCAATTAAAAATACATGGTATTAATGAACTAGAAGAAAACGTATTCACATTTTCGTTATTAAAAAAACGAAATTATTAATACATTACATTAATATTTAATACACTTAAACTGTAAATAACAATTATTATATAATAGCATGATAAGTGATAACAAAAATGACCACACTACAAACCACGAAAACTAGATAAGGAGGCCAAACTCTACCATAAAAAAACGTCTCGTAAAACATAACACACTAATTTCTCCACCAGTCTGCGCGGCGGTCAAGTCCGAGGCTGGCTCGGAATATAATTAACCCGTATTAGATAGGGACATATTCAACTTTATTAACTTTAAAAAATTATAATTAAAAACTAAAAATCATATTTAAATTATAATTAGATTATCGTATTCAGCGCAAATTTGTCTTCAAGAATAAATTACAAAAATAATATTAATGTTGTGTATTTACGTAATAAATGTACATATAAATAGTAAAAATAGGTAAGTAAACTATTACGTTTACATATTACATAATACTCGAATTGAAATGTGATTTTACTATTTAATATATTATACAATTTATGGCTTAAAAAGAATCTTTCTTTCGACACTCAACAATGATATAGGTAAATAAAATCTATATTTTAATTATTAATTATTATTGTTAAACTTTAATTTATATTAATATGTATTGTTTACTACAATGATTTTATTCTTTTAAATTTATGATTTATTTGAAGTAAAATATATATTTTATTTCATTTTTATAAGAGTAAAACCTGGATTTTTAAATTTTCATTTATTGTAAATTTTTTTTCTGATCCTAATTCCCAATGTACATAATAAATGTGGTTTAGTATTAAGTCATATGAACATTTGGGTCTCTTTGTACAAATAAAATTATCAGGTTTTTTTTTTTTTTTTTTTTTGTGGCGACATTCTTTTATTTGCTGAGGCAGTAGATACATATGATGGAAGATTGAGAAAGATTATAGATATAGGTTTATATTTTAACACAGGCTATCATTTTCTATTTTATCTACCTTGCCATAGAGGAGCTTTATTTCAAATATATTTATAAAATAATAAATCTATGACATGGGCAATGCACCTAGCGGGACGACCAGTATAATATTATATATTTTAAAATAAATATACATTAATCAGATTTTTCAAAACAAAAACTAAAAAAATAATACATACATCATCGGAATTTTCAAAAATTGGTTTAAGGATTTTACGAATGCATAATGGAAAAACTGAGTTTTAAAATTAACTAAGCACCCAAAAAACAAAATAATTTTATCCTGCTAAAAATTCTTTTTGAAACACTGCGGCAGTCGTGTAATAAAAAAAAAAACGAATACAACTCAAAAATCGTTAATTACAAATGAAGCAAATAAAAATTTGATCACTTACCCTATGAATACGCTCGACGGCCCGGGTACGTGACTTGAACTTGTGGTACAGTGTGACTATATATACTATGTACACTCTATAACTGTAGCTGTGGAACTGTCGGTATAGATTCATCGTTCAAAACCAATTTCGGCGATTCCCCCTCCCAACGGCTACCACTACAACGTTTCGGCACTGCGTGACGTGGTGGTATTATTATTACAATCACGCCCAATTGTCCATTTAGGGTGGGTCGCACCCACGTTTCTCGAAACACAGTATCTATACATGCAATATAATATTTATTTTTCCTTACTTCTTATATATAAATAATCAGCAGCGTTTAGTTTATTCCCGCAAACCAAAAAAACTACAGCACCGATTTTTTTTGAATTTTTATAGTTAGTCTTGATAATTCCCTGAAAATTTTCATATCAATTTTAGCCTTCAATATCCCTTCTACCACCCTCACCAAACAAATTTTTAGTAAAATAAAAGTTATGTTAATAATTTTGTTGATTTACCTTGGTAACACGGCTAAATAAATTATTTTAACAAAATTGTTCTTAATAAAAAAAAAAAGACAGTGTGCTTTTCGCAGGAGAACTTTTTATCACTTATCAAGAGGTAGGCATTGCTCAAAATTATCGGAAACTACATGAACGCATCTTTAATCTTTAAAAACGGTCGAAATCGGTTAAACATGAAGTGAATAGCAATTAAGAAGACTGCAGTCGATGAAAAAAAGTAGCTTTTATACAAAAAAGCCAAACAAAATTGAAGGAATTTGGTTTGACAGATTTTAATTTTACCTATACTTATTTCCTTAAAACACGACCGACTGCAGCCCTCCTTAATTAATGCTATTACTTACTATATTATTATAGGTACTTATTTTACTGCAATCGTAGTTATTGCAATTTGTTTTAAGCATTTTTTTTTATTCATAGATTATTTTTATGGCAATAAAAATATAAGTCTTAAGTTTTAAATTAAGGAAATCTTTCACACCCCGGTCCCTTAATACGTGCCACTGACGATAATGCACTTTCAGATCTTACAATTTTACTCTGCCCCAAGCCCCATGAAACATCAGGACGGCCCTGTATGCATATGTCAACCTAAAATATATGGAGTCATTACTCATTAGAGTAGTAATTTGTAAATAGTTAAAATATAATCTATTCTCTAATATTTGTTGTTGATGTATTCTCGAGTGTGCGATATGACAATGTACTAGCTACCAATAATAAAGATGTGGATAATTATGTATTAAGTACAATATATTATTAATCAAATAAAACAAATAAACTGATTCGATGTAAAACACGATGGAATTGAAAAGGTTTACATTCATATGATTAATAGCATAAACGATCTTTTGTTATCGCAAAGGAATAGTGATAAGCTCTCGTGAAAACTGCCAGAAGAGCCATGTACTGGATTTATTTCCCTAGAACGGACTGCCCTGTGTCGAACGACGCGCATTAGCCGTCGGCCGGCACTCAGTATTCAGCTGACCTGATAGCTTTAGGGCCGAGAGGTGTCACATACGCTATTGCATTCCCACGGTCGTAAAACAGTATTGTGTAATTAATTTATAATAAAAAAACGTATACCTATATAAAGACAAATATAATGTAATGACACTTAATATACTACTCGTATATTCAGTTACTACATTGTAAAGACGGCCTATTTTCACATGTTTCACCGTTAATAAGACGTGTATGACTGAATAATGTTATTAAATAAAATATATAATTCAAATATTAATTACATTGGTTTTTCAGCACCTATAATAATATTTTAAAAACAATAAACTATTTTAGTATGCATTTATTACTTTAGGTATGAATTCTTTTCTTTGCTATATACTTTTGAAAAATTGTTAATATTTTATACTGTGTATTTTAATTTTATAGGTATTTTAGAATTTCTGATTTGATTATTTATCATACTAGTTAATCAATCAGTTTTTTAGATTGTTAAGAATAATTATCATTATAGTAAATATTGTTTTTAAGTTTTTAACTTCTCTAAAACTTTATATAGGTATATTATATAAAACAAGACAAGTCTAAATATAATATAGTAGACTCAATAGTGTAGTTAACTGAAGGTAATTTAATTTAATTAACTTAACTTGCCACTGTTAATTATTTTCATTCACTCACCAAACTTAGCAGTTTTATGACAGTAATATTATTTCTTAGTAATAATTGTGTAGTTTGAAATATCGAATAAAATAGCAGACGGTGAGCGGGTAATTTCGTATACAGCGGCAATGTTCTAAAGCCGGCATGTATGCGACACGGTCATTTTTTTTTGTTCGCTTTCAAATCTCAGAGAATAGTACCACGATGAAACATTCACGGGATACTATACGTAGCAGATTTTACAATGACCGTATGTAATATATTTTATTATATTGTAATATATTATTGTACACGCAATGTTCGCCGACATTATTCATCGCAAATGCCGCTGCGGGATATTTTCACCACCCCGCACCATTCCACATGAACGATTGTGGTCAGGGGATGGAATGTAGTTTTAGAATATAAGGATTTTTGTACCCTTCACATGTGCGGCGGATACACCCCCCCCCCCCCACAACCTACTCGCATACTCAATCGGGTGGATATTTTACTACTATTATATTACTATTATAATTTGTAAATTGTAACCAATGGCAATCATTAATAAACAAAAATAATTTTCGATTTCTATCGTGAATCTAATCCTTGTGTGAGCACATCTTTAAAATGCGAATTTCGGAAAATCCTTTCTTAATGCACAGCGAAATTATAATATTAATCTACTATCAAAATTTTAAATCGATAGCTCTTATAGGTTCAGCTCTCCATTAATTATGATTCAGTCGCTCAGGATACTCGTTTATATATATATATAGATAATATGTATAAAATATATAAACGACCGAGATCATCGCCGGTATGGCGTATAAAACATAATAATAAATATAATTATGGTGTTTAAATAGTCGGATGATAATGTGATATTATATTATTTGAGATTTGTTTATAGCAGCACTACGTATATAGTAAATTCCGTAGGGGACAATAGAAGGGTATACACACCTGTCTGCCGGCACCTCCTAGGGATTATAGCTATTACATTTACTCATTGACAGCGCCGCCCCTGCTGCCAATTGCTGACGATCCTCTGAACGGAGGCGGTTGTTATCTGGTTCCATAAATGAAGTACAATGTTACAATTGTTACTACACTATACTCTATTCCAAATAAGTATGACCACTCGACCGACAAAAAACAGTCGTCGCCACGCATCACCTCTCATGAATTTTACCGTCGAGACGCGTTGATGTCGAACGTCGCAAAACATCAATGTTTATACGTAGTGAGCTGTATTATACAACGTTTTCACCATACACCACGTGCGCATACATGTTTCAGTATTTATTGTGTTTTGTTATTATTATTTAATATGGATAGTGGCAACGAAGACGAAATTTAATCTAATTTTAATTTTTAAAAATGACGTTTTTTTTTTATAATTTGAAAGTGTTTTTTTGTTTGTAAATATGACATTTTTTTTAATTTAAGAAAATATAGGAAAAAAATTGAATAATTGTGTGTCGGAAACAAATCAATTAGTTGTTTTTTGTCTCTCCTGAGTAACTTGTGTTTATGTAGTTACGTGGTATTGGGGTGACAGTTATGACATATAAATTAATGTGTTTAAACGATTGTGTTTCTGTAACATCTGTATACACGGCTGCAGTCACCGAAAAGGATGAGTTACATAGGTTGCCGACGAACGGTGACCAATCGTAGAGCACTAGCACCGATCTTGGAGGTCTGAACGTTCCGGCAGCTCAGTATGCATGCGCGAAAGTGGTCATACTTATTTTTTTTTTTTTTATTGATCTTAAGCCCGGCAACTATGGCCATTAGCTGTTTGTAGGTTTTTTTTTTTTAGTAGGTTTTTATTGTGGGTTGAGGAACGGTTGGGTTGAAACACGTTTTGTATGTGTGGCAAGGATTTGTTGCTGAAAAACACGGGTGGTCACCCATCCGGGAACTAGCAACACCGGCCGGTACGTACACTCAGAGCGTTTCCGCAGTTGAGCGTACGACCGCGCCACACTCTAATTACATACTTATTTGGAATAGAGTATAACACTACATTTTTTCACAAAGCGTTTTGCAAATCCGTTTTACACAACAGCAACAACTTTATTATCGTAATATTGTAGATACTTTATACTTGTTATAGATATGGTATATCGTATATATATAAATAAGTAAAATTGTTATATTATTTATTTATTTGAATTATCTTGACTATACTAGTGATAAAAATAAAAATCACTTTGTATTCCAAAATTAGTTTAATAATCTGATTATAAACTTATAACTACTATAATATCTCACCATAAACATTATTGGTGCAATATTCACATATCATATATGCCTATGTATTTATATAAAATATAATATTTCACTGTAGTTAGATACCCGGACACCGCGTATCTAATATGTATTCGGACATAATACGCGCACGCGTGGGGACATACTACCACAGCGCGATGTTATGACTGTCATTAGTTTTTTTTTCACCCTTATATATTTATTAGTCAAACCATTATCAACTTTTGATTTTCAAATGGAAATCTAAACTTAAAATATCATTAATTAATAAAACTATTTTTTGATAAATTGTTTAGACTCTCCAGTAGGTAGAACACGGTAACGGTGGCGGTAAATATTGTGTGCTGCTTTTTATACCACTACCGCTGAAGCATGTGAGAACAAGTTTCGTCTTATACAATAAACAATCGAATTTGGTTAACTCAAACTTTTTTAACTTGAAATCGTAGATACCTTGAACTTTTGCTATAAAATATTTATAATAAAACAATTAATATGAATATTTTTCGAACATTATAACTGTTAGTGGTACAAACTTTAATCTAGTGATAAAGTTATGATCATATCAATTATGACAATTTTTTACGACATGTGCCCTACTCTCAGTACATATGCTAAGAACAATAAAAATACTAATTATTTCATGAAAACTGTCTACAGAGTACCTATCTTATACTTATAGACATTAATTCTGAGGTAACTACTTATAGTTTTTTTATTCTATATTAAATATACAAAATATTGTATTTAAATAATAGAAATTTAAGATTCAAAAATTTATTTATTTTTCTAGTGACCTGTGATAATTTATAATATTTATACATTATTAAATCTATGATCAGTGACATCACGAACATATTTTTTTTTTTTTTGAGAAATTGCCCGGTTGGGTAATTTTGTTAGGGTGTAAAAATGTTTCTATATTAACCTATCATTATTAAATAAGTAATAATATGTTGATTTTAAATCAGCGTGATAAATAAGCATTATACAATATGTAAATTTTACTGATTTACTCAAGGAATCAGCACAAAGAAACAGAACGCATGTTGTATTGTATGAAATATAACTGGGAGCTGGGAAAATAATACACATAAAATAATATTGTATATGTGTTATAGGCTAAGAGACAAAACATATTATAAAAACTTGTTGGGTTAATGTTAATTGATATTGTAAAATAATATCAATATTTAAATTATGGTGAAAAAAAATTATGCATAAGTATAGGATGATTACTCCAATATTTATCCCTGTGGATAAATATTTGTAACGTTAATATTTTGTCTACACTCTAGATCAGTGGCTCTAAATTGGTGCGCCGCAAATTGGCCTTAGAAGTACCGCGAATTATTTTAAAATACAAAGCGTTCATACATAATATTATTAAAGTGCATATAGTGTCCCCGGATTTTTATAAAATACCAAGGGTGCCGTAATACACTTCTCTATAGACAGACGATTACCTATCATACCGTCCATGCTGCATTAGAAAATGTTAACCATGCCCGCGATTATCTTTTTTGTTGTAAATTCGGCCCGGAAATTACAGGTAATAAAAAAGCTCGATTATAAACTCAGCACGAATATTTTAACTTGAGTTCACCCCGCTATACCGTCTAAGGATACTTAAAAATTGTATTACCCTGCATTACCAAGGCATCCATGGGGAGCTAATGGAGTCGTTGCCACCCTACCCTGAGATTTTTTAACTGTATATAATTTACTAAAAAAATAATTAATATGATATAATATCATATTATAGTTTTAAATAATAGAAAAATATTTTTGGAAATGAAAAAGTGGGACCACGTGACAATTATAGATTCTAAGAATACACCAATTTTCATACTAAAAAAATATTTGAATTCCTTACAATATTTACAAGGGAACTGCTTAACCGAATGTTTGTAATTATTTTTAGTTAATTTGATACAATGCCCTCACATTTTTTATTTTTTTGAAATATTTAAACTACATTCATTTTAACTTTAATGACGAAAAAAAAAATAGGTATTGTATAGGTCAGGTACCTGGCACTTCGTATACCTTCGTACTGCGCACCACATTATATTCTGTATAATTTATTATTATTATTATTATTGTACATAAGCATGTAGCACAGTTTCAAACATGCCAACTGCGATTTAATCTCTTGGAGATTTATGACACGCACACAACACCGATACTCTCCCTCCTCAACCGGCCTGTTAAGAAAATATAATAGGCTTCGATGCGCGCGGTACCATCGTATACAAACCGATGGCACCACGACACAGCATGTGATGGCGGCAGTGTGTCGGGCCCATTTCCCAAGAAAATAACAATATTATACATTATCCCCTGCACCAACCTTGAGATACAACTTAGACCACCCTTGTGAGCAAGCGAGTATGTAGAGAAAGTGAGAGTGAGAGATGGCCGCAGATGAAAATATATTATGTTTTAAAATTATAACTAAATATAAATCTATAATTAAAACTTATAGAGAATATTTACAGTATTTAATGAAACCCATGTCAAATGACACAATGCATTTTGTTTGCTTAAAATTCAGAGAAATATAATCTTTTATATAGGTAGTAAAATTATCGTAAAACATTTCGACCGTCGTCTTCGTTACACTCACACACGCATCGATGAAGTGTCTGCGGGTGAAAAATTAATTTCAATATAATATTATTATTGTTATTATTATAATCCCTCAACCCTGTGAACGTGTTTGTCTTTTATCCGTCCGCGACTAAAGCGCTAACAAGCGCCAGTTTTACATTGTATGTAATTTCACGACGGACAAAGGACTGCATGGGTTAAATAAACTGACAAAAAAAAGATGCATCACTTTCTTCGACAGTCGTTACAAAAAATACGTTCCTTGCTGTCATGCTGATCGTTTTAGAAATTAACGTTCCATAAAAAAACGACGATGAAATATATAATACGCTTATCTTTGTGGTGTCCCGCGAACTACAAAATGTCAACGCTTAGATCGAAAATATAATTATGTAATAATTGTGTATATTCTATTATTGACATGCTCGACGATGGTTATTTAATGATAATATGTGAAATACAAAAATATTACTCAAGTGTATATAATATATTGTATAGAACCAATAACTGTAGCACTGTTTGGTAATTCCACTTGAAATAATTATTTATTTAAACTAACTTAGTGCCAAATCCTCGGAAAGAATATTTTGGGATTATATAAGGAATATATGTATGCAAAAATAGATATTTTTTTGATAAGTGATTTCGGTACTTATTCGGTACTTAAACATTAAATCAAGGAAAATCTATGAATCATAAATATGTTTTTATAATATATAATATCAGTTATACATCTACTTTAATTCAAATAATAAGTAATAAAATGTTAATACGTAACCATGTTAACAAAAATGTTAGCCTTGAAAAAAAAGTTGTATCCAGCGCAAAAACATATTTATGTTTAAAAAAATTCATTTTACGTTATTTACAGTCTAAACATTTTTCAATTTTTGCGTTTATCGTTTTTAAAATTAAAACGATATAAAAATTTTGTGTTTATCGTTTATCATCGTTAGAAATAATATCTAGTGTGGGGAATGGCCTAGAAACAAAACATAATAAATTCTTAGACTGATTGCTAAAATAAAAATAAAGCAAACAATGAGCAAAAACTCATATACAGTGAAATTCCGATTTTTTTTTTTACACCATCTTGTTTTAAACTTTAAGTCTATAATTTATGTAGGGACGCTAAACTTCAAGTTATTAGCTAAAACCCGCTTTTTTTTTAGTTTTTTTAAAATTTATTAACGGTGTTAAATACAATTTTTAAAACTAAAAACACATTTACCAAATATTGCTGTTTTTCCATAGCAAGTTTTTGCTTTAAACCGACGAAATATTTTATACGAAAACAATATTATAAATTTTAAGTAAATGGATTTTAAATTATTTTGTTTTGCGTTATTTTTCGTTTAATAATTTTCTATATAATACATTTAACGTTGTGTTTTATTTAATGATATAATTTTTATTTTGTTAGTTTTTTTACGGGAGATAAATATTACGAATTATAATTTTAATATTAATATTATATAATTAATGATATGATATCATTAAAAAACCAGTAAAGAGGGAAGAAAGCATTAAAAAAATGTGTACTCAGTTCAGTAAAATTCGAAATACGTCACTGCACTGAATGATATTTTTTGTCTAACCGTCTATATAATATTTTATTATATTATTTCATTTATCCGTCGCGATATTATCGACAAATCAATAATGGTTAAAATATACATTGTACAACGCCGCTCAACGGATACCGATGTTGGCCTCGCTGCACCCTCACATCCTCCTTTGTGATTATCGGTTCTATAGCATGTTTGAACATCTGGCTTTGGAATGCGTCATTGTCGTTGTTGTCGCCGGTTTTTAGAGTCGCCACTCGCCACCGTTCAACCCTCTTCAGACCCGTCAAACGTTTCAGGTGCCAGTCTCTGTCTGTAGGCACACATCACTACTCATACAACACATTTTATTGTCGTTATTATTATTATTATTATTATTATTATTATGACCGTCGCTGCGAACATATTATCTTTTTGCTAATCGTCTCATTGTATTTTATAATATTTTCTCCTTTTATCTATTGCGAGTCTATCATGTAGTATATACCACTTATAGTGACTACGGTCTACAACTCATTTCCATGAAATATTTATTTAAATTGTCGACACAAAGAGTTTTAAAATGCGTTCACAGTACACGACGTTTGTAGTGTCTTGATAGGTATATTAAAGGATGAAATTACGTTAAAAATATAAGCTTGACATATTCGTATTATTAATGTATTCCGTCAAAAAGTATAAACCTACTTATAATAAAATATAAATAAAGTACGTCACTTTTAACCTGTAGTGACTCACTACCTATAGTTTAATTTTTTGATTCTTAGAACAAACAATATTTAAGTAAAAAATAATAATTTTTGACTTAATAAGTTAAAAAATGTAGATTTTTTTAGTACAATACTTAATTCATATTGATAATAGTTATCTCATAAATTGTGTGGTATTATAGTAGTATTTTCGAATAGTTGAATTATCGATGGTATACAACCACAATGAAACATATTTAACCTATTATATAGTTATATTACATTATTTTGCTTCATTATTATTTATGGGTACTTAAAACTTTTAAAGTAATACTTTATCAAATTATATAATAATATAATTATAGATATATAGACTGACAGACCGTCTTCGCTCAGAATCGTTTTCGTATACAATGACCCACACGATACCTAATGTACAGCTGAGCAGTAGCCACTTGCCCGGTATTTTTTTATGTCTGTATACACGATAAGTAGTCAAAATAATATTTTTTTTTTTTATTAAGAACATTTACAATCTGTACAAATAAAATACAATAAGCAAATTTGAATAACATAGATTAAATTGACATGAGTATCATGATAAGGAAGCAACCCATTGGTTACACCTCTTTAATTTAGTTGATCTCTACACCATTTTCGCTTGAGTCTGCGTGGTGGGTTTTTAGGTAAAGTGAAGGTAGACAATTGTGATATGAGTGGGTTAGTGTGTGTGTTTAGATTTTGATGGAAACGTTTGTAAGTTATTTTGGTCAGTTCTGTGGTAGTTGTTATTTTTAAGTCTTTATGTAGGGAAAAATTTGAAACGTACCAAGGAGCATTTGTTAGTAACCTCAAGGAAATAAATTGAAATGCCTGGATTGGTCTTATGTTTGACGGTTTTGCAGGACCCCATATAGTGATTCCATAGGACCAAACTGGCCTTGTAATTGTTTTATAAATGGTTAGTTTATTTGGGAGTGATATTTTGGAGATTAGGAAAGGGTGGAAGAGATGTAGTCTATTGTTTGCCAATTTATGTTTTTCCTTTAAATGAGGTCCCCAAGTTAATTTTTTGTCTAGAGTTAAACCAAGGTATTTAATTTCAGTTCAGACAGGTATGGGGATGTTGGTCATTATTAATTGAGGACATTCATCGGAGGATCGTTTTAAAGTAAACGTGACTTGAGCAGATTTTTCGGTATTTATTTTGATTCTCCATTGTTTGGCCCAAGAGTCAATTTTGTTAACTTGAGTCTGGAGTGAATTGGTAACTTGGTTGGGATTTGCACTGGTTGCTAGAATAATAGTGTCGTCGACGTATGTGGCAAGGAGGGTGTTATCTGATTGGGGAATATCGGCTGTGAATAAGTTATATAGATCGGGAGACAGATCACTACCTTGTGGAACTCCTGCATATATTTGGTAGGTGAGCGATAGGTCATTTCCTTATCGTACAACAAAAGATCTGTTTTGTAAATATGATTTTATAATGAGATAGTATGGAGCGGGCATATAGAGTTTTAATTTATAAAGACCTTCATGCCACACTTTGTCGAATGCTTGGACTATATCTAGAAAGAGTCCTGAACAGTACTGTTGATTTTCTAGGGCAGTAGATATTTCGTCGGTCAGTCTATGGATTTGATGAATAGTTGAATGCCTGTTGCGAAATCCGAATTGGTTATTTGGGATTAAATGGTTATTTTGGAGAATAGGACGTAGTCTTTTTAGAAGTGTCTTTTCAAAAAGTTTTCCTAGTACTGGGAGTAAACTTATAGGTCGGTATGATGTGGATAGGTGTTTGGGTTTATTTGGTTTAGGTATAAGAATGATGACGGCAAATTAATAATTTGATTTTCTTTATCTGTATCTTTTCTTGTAGGAAAATGAATATAATTGGTAGTTTTTTTATTTTTACCAACGCATTTGAAAATTATTGTGAATTTTTTACTTTAGCCTTTCTCCCCTAAAAAAAGCAACTACTAGATTCATTTTATTACCATAAAATACTTGAAGAAAATTGAAACATTTTTACTGTCCCAAAACGTGCAAATGACAATCACAAAAAAAACAACATAGTAAAATTAATACAGTCCTTGCTCCGCTCAGAATCTAAAAAAGGGCGTGAGCATGCATGGTGAATCACTCTGTATACAAATATCATGTACCTAACTCCACTTACCGTTAAAACACATCTTCGCTGAATGCTGAAGTTTTGAAAAGGAAAGAAGATAATTGTACCTGCCATTTCATAATCATTCAATGAATCAAATGAATTATTGAATGATTCGTATCTTTTTGAATCTCTCAATCTTGCGCCGTGCAACTTCCGATCTGCCCTGGAAATCAGTGTCGTAAAACGGAAAATGGTAAACAAAAATAATTAAATACTAAATAGGTATCACAAAACAAAACGATTATCAAAATATATGACATCATTAAATAAAATATAACTCAAAACAAAATATATAGAATATTATTAAACAAAAAAAAAACACAAAACGAAATAATTTAAAATTTATTTACATCGTTAAAAGTTATAATATTGGTTTCATAGAAATATTTATTTAAGGGGCTTCCAGCATACCATGTTTTAAGGAGTAATAGGCAATTTATATCACACGTACATTTGAACAGTGTTGGTAGAAAAAAAACAACAACATTTGTGTGAGTAGTAAATAAACATTAGTGTGTGTAATCCATAATAGCATGCCACCGCCAACTGGCCAATAGTTTAATAAATTCCCGGAACTACTATAATTATAAATAAAATGTTATACAAATGTCATTATACCTACGGACGTACGTATATCTTATCTATTATAGTGTTATCTTTTACTATAATATTTTATAAATTTTCAACTACAAAATAACTTGCATATTTTTGCGATTTTAATATATTTCGTAACAATTTGAACTTTATACGTTTATAAAAAAAAAATTGTGACTTACAATTTTTGATTTTTTCAATTATGATACGTACAACTTATGAAAAAGTAATTTGTAAAAAAAAACTTTATAAGTTACATTTTTTTGTATGCTATTACTTATTATAGCCATCGATAATATATAGGCATTTAGCATATTAGTATCTATAACTGTTATTTTACAATAACTAATATCCAATAACTGTTTTACTTACCTAGTGACAGTAGTAAGTTCTATATTGTTATCATCCACCGTAACATTTTCAGGTAAATGTGTATTTTCCTGTTACAATTAAAATAAAAAAAATACTAAATAATTTTCAATTTTTAAAATATTATTCTAAATTTTATATTTTTTCTTTTATAATTACCTGATTATCGCAGCTATTATCTATACCACTTTTTTTCTTTATTAATTCTAAATTTTTCGGTCGATTTTTTTTTTGTCCTAGATGCACTTAGCTTGCATCTAGTTTTTTGACTAAAACGCCAATCTTTACCATTTTATAAATAAATTTAAAAAAGAACACAAAACACTACAAACTTACATACAACTTAGTTGATCGGCAAGTAGTGTTGAAATGAAATGATTCATAAATCATAGATAGTATATTTCCTATTTAAATATATATATATATATATATATATATATATATGGATTGTATATATTATTATATGTATAATTTTGGAAATAATCATTATTATTGTTGCCCATTAGTTATTTTTCTATACAAATCCAATAATCCTATAATCCAATAATATCTTTTTGTCTAGAATTCGTATATTCTTGGAAACACTTGTATTCGATCGACACGTTCTATAATGAATATTCATATGTTTCACCATTTAGATAATAATAATAAAAAACCAATAAATTCCCTATACTTTACGTGTAAAAACGTCACCACATGGATCCGACGAGCATTCTGGCGGATTCGATAATTCTGGACCATATTTTTTCACTCAGGCTAGTCGTATTCGATGTCTTAATGTTCATGAATATTGAATATAGTATAAACAAGTGCATGTCATTGTGATCATTGTTAAATTCTGTAGTGACACGGTCCCGGATTGTCACATTTGTTATCAAACGTCTACCGCGGATTATTATCTATAAAAAAAACACTTTTTCAGAACGGAACCGTTTCACTCATGTAGAATGAACTTCAGCCGGCTTGTCCGCCTATGAAGTCCCCTCCACACAGTCACTAACTATTGACACTTAACGATAATTATCGACCTGTTTGTCGGGCGCCGGCATACGTTGTGCATGTAGTAATTTCCAATCGATAATTGAATTGAAGTGTCAGCGGGAATAATGAGCTACATAAATTTGTTCGTATTTCATTTTTTTTTTCACAAAATAAAAAAATAATGGTCGAGTTAAAGAAAATATAAACGAATATGTTCTCTTAACGTGCAAATGCTGAATCTATTAAAAATGTGCTACATGAATTTCAAATAATGTTTAAAATAAATTATAATACATTTATTGTTTTGATTTGTTAGTTTAAAATTTACGAATTGCTATATAGCATATTATTTCCGCCAACCCTTCAATTATTATATTTTTACAAGGAATTTGAATAATTATAATAATTAAAGAAATAAAAAAAAAACATTTTATAAATACCTATAAGTCACAAAGACACTTCAGTCACTACGTATAAACAACAGCACTTTGCCGACGGCAAACAACGAGCGACATCTGCCACCAGAACGATGTATCAATTTTGTGTTTTTTTGATGAGGAATACGCAGCGGTGACCAGTTCGATCGGAAGACGATCCCGTTCTCTCGTAAAAAATAGTATATATTTCTCTACAACCACCAGGCACAATAACCAAAACCCCGCACATCATCCGTAATGGGTGGAAATCTTGGTGGAGCACCGCCGCCACCATCATCACCACCATTGCCATGAGACGGTATCAGCCGCCCGCCACAATTGTTGGTCATTGATAATAATATATTCTTATACTATCATTGCTGTTGAATGGGGAGTATGGTATGTTATAATTATAATTATATAGTTTATTATTTTTGTTATACGTTTATCTCTATTCTGCGTCAGCATTAAATCACCAAATAATGATATATCTTATTAGTTATTATTCTGGATATATTATGAACAAAGTTTATATAAATATAACTGATTCTTTCTTGCCTGTTTAATGTATTTGTCTAACCATGTACAATATATACCTTACCGTTAAACAGTAAGACTTAGTATTTTACTTATATTTTATTTACTCTTATTGTGTCGCCATCGACTCGCCTACCACAGAGAACACCGTTCAGGGCGGACCGCATCAATTGTTATTTTGAAGTTTTAAGAATTCATACCTGATATTATCTAAGACTGTAAGTACTATCTTTTTTTTACCAACTGCACTCCGCATTTCGCATTGTACAGTATTACAACAGTGTATTTATTGTGATGCAAGTTTTTATACAACTACCGCTTTGTATAATTGGAAGGAAACCTACAAATCCAGTTGGACAATTATTTTTAAAGTATAACGTTGAAAAAAATTAATCTACATGCAATGTCGATGGATGTTGTCAATCTGTTGTGAAAGATCAGCATAGTCATAACTTAGAAATGTACGTAAAAATGTCATATACTCAAAAATGGGAAATTTTAGTAAAAGCTAAACAAGATATTGAGAACGAAAAGATGACAAGTCGTAAAGAAAAACGTCCACTTGATGACACTGTGATACTTACATCAAAGATAAAGCCAACTCAAATTTATATTAATTTATATTTTTTGCCAATTTCAATTTACATATGTAATTGTTTCAAATATTTAATAGGTAATATTAAAATAATTTAAATTTTAATAGGTATAAATTTTATAAACGATTAAACAACAATTCAAATTTATTTTCACTAAGTATCTTCTTAAATTAATCTTCTCCAATATATAATATAATAAATAAATAAATAATTTAAAATCTGAAAGTAGCTACCTATTTGTGCAATGTTATATGATACTATGATACATTTATTTAATGAGTTTTAAAATATAAATTTATTTATAGAAACATGGATCATTGGACTAAGTTATAACTATAGCTAAGAAAATTGTATTTGTTAAGATGGATCAGGCATCTTCGTTAAAAGTTTGCACTGAAATTGTCACAATAAATAGTCGTTCTTTTTACCATCTTCAATGACATTAGTTTTTAGAAAATATGGGCCTTTGACTAAAGCTATTGACGGAGATATGAAACTAATCTTAAATTGAATTTTCTGATAAAAAGTCAGAATTAATTAAATTATTAGTATAATAATAATTTTAAAACATTATTTTTTATAAACATTTCAGATTTTTCTATAAATGCACATAATATAAAATTTCACATATTCTCTGTTTCAAATGAGATAATTTTTTATATAAAAGTTGATATAAAAAATTAGCTAATCAGCTTAAAAAATGATTGTGTGAAGCGTCATCATTGTTCGTTCCATATTAAGGGTAAATATTCAGTATACAAAAGATGGGAAGATGTAATTGTCAACATTAGCCATGGTCAAAATTAATGAAAAACATACAATAGTAAATTTAAAAAGATGGTAATATCTATTTAATACTTATTACAAAACATATAAAAAAACACAAATAAAATTATATTTCTTATTAAAAGACATTCAATTTTATGTGCCTAATTGTTATTTTATTCTTTAGCTTATTGAAGCACTCAAAAATTATGATATTAAAGATAAGCAATTGTACTCTATAATTTGTGATAATGCTGCAAGCATGATTGAGTTGGTCAGGATTATAAATGATGAAACAGATCAACATCAAGATTTTAATCTAATGTCAATTGAAAGTGTCAAAAACTGTGTTCGTGACAATGATGATTAATAGCAGTATGACAATGAAGGAAAATAATACATTTGCTGATATTATTGTTTGATTACTTGACTAAGTATAAATGTTTTATAGTTGAGGTTATTACAGACATAAATGAATTGAAGACAGTGTTCTAAACACCATAATTCCTGTAGCAATTATGTCATGTGTGAGATGTGCCATACACACTTTACAACTATGCATTCAGAAAGGCTTAAAGATTGCATTTGTTACAAATTGCATATCCCATACTAAACAGGTATATGATAATTATTTGACACTCGTGTCGTATACTACCTACAAAAAAACTTAACAGGTGTTTACCGTATTTGACTTATTGATTAATTATAATTTATTAAACTAAAACTTATTAATTAATGCATTGCTAATGAACATGGAACATTATATTGACAAGTATTTAATAAATTATTATAGATATGTTGTTTTTACATCATCTCAGAAAACTTCAAATAAATCACATTGTTAGGACCTCCACCATAACTTTTTTAGTTAGCGGTCTAACAGATTTATTGTCCCTCAGTTTTTAATTTCATATTTAGTTTTGATATATCTGCATATACACTCGATCAATTGTGTTTGTGCACTCGCCGTGAGATCAACAAAAAATATGAAATAATTGACTGATAACCTACATCTTTAAAGATACTATAATAATATACTTGCCATTGATCTGAATAAATGGTTATTCTTAGTTCTATTTAATTTTGTATTATCGGTATTAAAGTTACCCTATCTCTTTTTTTTACTTTAAAAATCGTTGTTCTAAAACTTCATCATCAGTTTTACAATACCTACCAAAAATCCATGGCCCTTGAATGCGAGTTCCATAATTTTGTTGAGTTGAATGACTGTGATAATATGTTGTTTATCTTAATGTCTCAAGCCATAGGTACTTTGATGAAATAAAAATATAATATATATAAGAGTATGGCAGGTATGTAGGTATAGTTGACATACTATATGTGTACAGTTTTTGATAGGTAGCATACTACACGAGTACCAATTATTTTAATAAAATCATTAAACAAAATAAGTATATTTCAGCATCATAATAATTATTAAATTTATATGTCTGTAATAATAGGTAGTAGAAAAACTCAGAACACCAACATATTTAAGTTGGTTTTTAAGAATGGATTTAAAACTAGCCATCATTGACAATGAAACTAGATGGAATTCAATATATAACATGCTATACAGGTTAATTATTAAATTTAATTAATATAATTAAATAAATTATTAAATACCTCTAAATTAAAATATGTCTCATCACCCGGTCTCGATAAGATTTCTTCAGACTTACTAAAAAAACATAACTTAACTTTTTGTAAACCACTAAACTACATTTTTAATTTATGTTTATTACAAAATAAAGTGCCTGATGCATTTAAAGTAGCTATAATAACTCCCATGCATAAAAAAAAGTCCCATCTTAGCTCTTAATAACTTTTGTCCAATATCAGTTATCTCAAACATAGCAAAAATATTTGATAAAATCATAAAAATAAAACTAATATTCTTTTTAGAATTGAACAATCTACTTTTTAAATATCAATTCGGTTTTAGATCTAATAAAAGTACTGACCAAGCCATAGTTAATGTCACAAAACTTATCTATACTGTACTTGGTGAAGGGGAAAAGTATGCTACAATTTATTTAGATGTGGCAAAAGCCTTCAATACCATAGATCACTTCTAAGTAAAATACATGACATAGGTCTAACTGGATCTGCTCTATCCTTCGTGAAATCTTACTTAGAAAACAGAAAATAGAGGGTAAAAATAAATTGTGCTATTTCTAGTGAACAATTACTAAAATGTGGTGTACCACTAGATACTACACTATCTCTAGTACTTTTTATCATAAACTATTTTGTATAAAAAATACGTATAATTTAATAAATTTATTTAATACGTAAATAAGTTTTTAAGATATAATTATTTTTTTATAAAATTACTTAAGTTAAGAAGCAAAATAGTATGTTATGCCGATGGCACTGTCTTGATCTGTATTGGTAACACATGGAATGATGTAACTAAAAATATTGAGGTTAATTTAAAATCTATTTATAACTGGCTAAGTGATAATAATCTATTCTTAAATCTCAATAAATGGTTTATTTTACTTTACTCACTGTCTAAACAAACTTTACCAGTTATACGTGATAAAAAAATCCATGAAACTAATTGTAATACAATGGATTCCTGTGATTGCAATTCGGTTAACATTGTCAAAAACTGTAGCTACTTAGGCGTGAAAATGAGTTCTGACACAAAATGGATAAACCAAATTACATCAGTCTCGAATAAATTAAGAAAGATGATATACATAATGAAAGAACTATTTAAGATATTACTTTTCAAAGATATAAGAACTATATATTTTATACTATTTGAATATATAATATCATACGGTATAATTGAGTGGAGTAGCGCCTATAATAATGCTCTTCTACCGCTGCAAAAATGCCAAAACACAATACTCAGAGTTGCAAATAATAAAAATTGAAAATATTCAACAGAAAATTATTTGAAGACTTCAATGTCCGCAATATAAAACTTCTATATCTAAAAACTATTACCATATACCTAAAAAAAAACAATCTTTTGGATCCTATAAATCATGGAATCTGCACTAGATATGCAGCTATATAGTAATTTTACCTTAGACTGGCCCACAAAAACTGGATGCCTAAAAGTATATTATTTTATGAGAATTCAAATGTTTAACTTAATGCTCAGTGATGTAGCCAACATGCCGTTTCCTCTTTTCAAAAAAAAATTTCTTACTGGCCCCGATATGATTATGATACAACTAAAACTAATTATATGTACCATACTATAATATTGTAAGTTAAATTTGTAATTATTTATTATTATTAAGAAAAATTTTTTTCTTTTCTTTATTATATTATAATATGTACTTGTATATCCATTTAAGAATATTTGTAAACTAAAATAACCTCTAGGCCACCACATGAATTTTTTTCAGTGATTCACGGTAATCTTCGTGATATTAATTTAAATAAAATAAAAAAAAAAGATTTGAAATTTTTTGTAAGGAACATGACAAAACCAATCCTTAAAACTTAAAATTTACCGATAATAATAAATATCTGTTCAAAGCATTATAAGTTGAATATTTTATTTTTATGTGTACTAACAGCATATTAATTTTGTAATGACTGTTTATTTTTACTTTGACTACCAGTATTGACTAAAAATTATCAAAATAAAATTAAAACAATTAAATACATTGAAAATTATTAAAAATTGAATATTATTTTTATAATAGTAATATCTTCTCAAAGTTGCATTTTCTATAATTCAAAAAAAAAAAAAATTATCTTAATAAAATTTTTTGTTCCTAAAGATAAATAAAAAATAAACACCCAATAAAATAGATAATATTATATTTAAATTAACTATAACATTTAAAATGTATTACATTTCAGGTTGATGCTTTATTACCAGTTAAAATAGCAACATTGGTCTTACAAAAACAAGACAAACAAGCCTTAATAGCTCTATACTGACAAAACATATATTACAGTTTATGAAAGAACGGCAGAAACTGTTACTAAAAAAACAATGATTTTTATCTGGTACTTTTTAAAACATCTGACATTCTATAATGCTCATAACTTGCTGCAAAAATATTAAAATATCTCGAAAAAATAACCTACTAGATGTCTATGTATATGTCTATATATATATATATATATATATATATATATATATATATATATATATGTCTACTATATTCTTAATTTTTAATAAGAATTGAGTAATTGTTAACATAGAATGTAATATATTATGCATTAGTAAGATAGAGACAACATATGGTAATATGGTATAACTTCCTTAAAATCTATTTAAATATATCAAGTATCATTACCTTGCTAAAAAATTACCCTCGTACATTTGTGATAATGTAAAGTATATTATTTACTATTAAATTGTTATTATTGTAGGATTCATTCATATTTTGTATACAAAAATGAAAAACAATATTCCAAATATTTACAAAGTAATTGTTTTTATATGAATGCTTGCTTACTAAAGAGGAAAAAAATAATGCTATTAATCATATAAGACTTGGAAGATTGCTTTATTTAAATGGAAATGATATTGGCATAGAGAATATTAATACCTATAACTCATCATTAGGTAAAAATAACTTAAACAACTAAACAACAAACTTATTAATATTCTTCAATAAATAACTTTGCTCACAACTTTGATAAAACTATTTTTTTTATTTATTTTTTTTTTTTAGATGATATAGATGCAAATGACAACCATTGTAATATTGAAGAAGATAATGATTTTGAACTATTCTTGTCATCTCAATCATCTTATTTGTTCTTGAACAGTGAAATAAGTTCTCCTAATGACATATCAATTTTTTTATACAATTATAAATATATAACAGAGTTGAACAATTCCACTTCAAAACTAACAGATTGAGTTATTGGGAAGAACAAAAATATGATAAACCTGATCTTTACAAATTAGCTTGTATCGTTCATGTTGTTCCAGCTATACAAGTTAGTAAACTTCAATTTGTATTTAAACTTAAAGTGAGAAATAGTTTGTACTACTGGGTGACAGTGGAATATACACGAGGGGTTAATGTATGTCCCCTTGTACATTATTTTATAAATTTTTATCTGATTAATTTTTATTATAAAAAGTATTGTTATACATATATTTAGGCATGTCACCAAGAGAGGGGGTCCTTAGGGGCCCAGTTTCCTAAGAAAAATCATTTGCCACAGACTGGCCCCTTCAATTTAGTCACTTTAATTTTTAAATATTTTTAAATATTATAGTGTTTAGTTGTCTCAAATATTGGATATATATTATACAATGCACTTTGTATAATTACCAAATGTACAACAAAAATTAAAACCCAAGATTTTACTTTATAAATATTCGTCATCTGACAATTTGAGAACGTAACATGTCTAATAATATAGATTGAAAACTGGAAAATAATAGTCTGTTTTTGATAAACACAACTACAGATAACACTACAACAGTGTAGATATATTATTACCAGTGATAGTGATCAGTAACTATTGTATAATAAAATAAACATATCTAGCAATTAACAATATAATCTATAGAATTTGAATATTCATTATTTTCACAATCACGCAGCAGTTCGCATAAGCAACAACAATAATGAAGACAATAAGTCATTTTAATCATACAAAAAATTTAAAAATTGTGAAACTTAAGCATCATTTTTTTTTTTATATATAATTATTTACAATAAGGTATTCCTAGCTTTTGCTATCTATAAATAGAGATGAAGGATAAAATACATTTTGGCGTATTAAGTGGGATAATTAAATTACAATCTTTACGTTAGATGATAACAGTAGTTAGAGACTTAAGTTAGAATGTATCTTGAGGAGTTAGGTCATGCGAGCGACCTCGTTTGAGACGGCGCTGTGGAGGTGGTGTGATGTTGATGTAGAAGTGCATTGAGCCTGTTGATTTATGGATGGATTTGAAAAAGCTCACAGCCGAGAGCTTGATGTGGTCTTGAAGAGTTGAGATTTTGAGGTCTTTGTGTATGTTTCAGTTCCTTACGAACCATGGAGCGTTTGTTATCGTTCTTAAAACTTTGTTTTCAAATATTTACAGTTTTTTAACTCACACCCATAGTTTAATTTTTTGATTCTTAGAACAAAAAATATTTAAGTAAAAAATAATAATTTTTGACTTAATAAGTTAAAAAATGTAGATTTTTTTAGTACAATACTTAATTCCTATTGATAATAGTTATCTCATAAATTGTGTGGTATTATAGTAGTATTTTCGAATAGTTGAATTATCGATGGTATACAACCACAATGAAACATATTTAACCTATTAGTTATATTATTATTATTATATTACATTATTTTGGTTCATTATTATTTATGGGTACTTAAAACTTTTAAAGTAATACCTTATCAAATTATATAATAATATAATTATAGATACATAGACTGACAGACCGTCTTCGCTCAGAATCGTTTTTTGTATACAATGATTTAAAAACATTGTATTTAAATTTAACACATCCATTACAGTGACCCACACGATACGTAATGTACAGCCGAGTAGTAGCCACTTGCCGGTATTTTTTTGGTTTGTTTTGAAATATTTGCAGTTTTTTAAGATGAGTTTGAGCGCAATTATCCCAAATAGGGCAGGCGTAAGTGATTAATGGACGTAGAATTTGCTTATAAATAAGTAGGGAAGGTTTTTTTTGTAGCGAAGAATTTCTGTTTAAGATAGGGAAGAGCATCCCTAGACGTTAATAGGCTTGTTTAAGTTTAGATGAGAGGTGTGTCCACCAGGTTAATCTTTTGTCCAACGTTACGCCAAGGTACTTGACGGACGGCTTCCATGCAATTGGTTCGTTGTTAAAAGTTAGCGTTGGTGGAGTAGGATTACAGCGTAGACTGAATAATACACTTACGCTTTTTGAAGGGTTAATTGATATTTTCCAGTTCTTGTACCAGGCAGATAATGTATTTAAGTGGTTTTGTAGATGTACAGTTATTGCTTCTGGATTGCGAGATTCAGAGTAAATGACGGTATCGTCCGCGAAGAGGGCTATGTTTGTGTGCGGTGACTGCGGGATGTCGGATGTGTAGATGTTAAATAATGTTGGGCCAAGTATGAATCCTTGTGGGACGTCTGCTAAGATTGGTTGAAAAGAAGAAAAGTTGTCATTTATTTTAACAGAAAATTGCCTGTTAGATAGAAATGAAATTAGAGAGTCGAGTAGATAATTTGGTTTGTTGATAATTTTAAGCTTGTACAACAGCCTATGATGCCATACCTTATCTATGGCCTTAGAGATGTCAATGAAAACGGCACCCGTGTGACAGTGTTTTTCAAATGAGTTGCTCATATGTTCAGTTATACGCATGAGTTGTTATGTAATAGAATGATGTACTTTGAAACCAAATTGGAATTTTGGAATTGTGTCTGTGCAGTTTAGATAATTTTGCAGTCTCGAGAGGACGACTTTTTCGAAAATCTTAGATAATGAAGTTAGTAGACTAATTGGTCTGTAACTGTCAGGGTCTGTTTTGTCTTTCCCATGTTTTTATATGAGTATTATGATTGCTTTTTTCTAGTTTCCCGGGAAGTGACCAAGATGAAGAAGCGAGTTAAGTAGAGAAGTCATGAATATGATTGCTTTATTAGGAAGTTTTGTGTACATAAGATTAGTGATGTTGTCGTGACCAGGAGATTTTTTGATGGGTAGCCTTTTAATTATTGTTTTAATTTCTCCTGAAGTAACAAAATTGATTGAATTTTGTACCGAGGAGAAGTTTGGTGATCGCAGAACATTTTCAACCCTAAGATCATTAGAGTTGAGTGCGTATTGGTTCAGAGAGAAAGTATTCGAGAGGTTTTCCGAAAAAATTTTACATTTTTCCGCGTCAGATGTGATAAGACGAGAGTTGGGGTGCGAAGAAAAGGAATACAATTTGTCTCTTGGTTTAAAAGATTTTTTGTGACTTTCCATAAGCTAGAGTCATTTTGATGAATATTTGACAAAAACTTGCTAAATTAATTTACGCGGAATTGTTGAAGGGCGATTTGCACTTGTTTAGTAAGCTTGTTTAACATTGTTTTGGCTGCTAGATTTCTCTGGTTTTGCCAAGCGCGTCTGGCGATGTGTTTTTGTTGAATTAAAGTCACAATATGAACAGTGGTAATGTACCGTGATTTTTTTGAATTTGATTTTGGGGTGTAGTGTCCGAGCACGCCCGTGCAGCATTAGTAACGACTTCAGTGAAGTGTTCGGCAGTTTTGTCTGCTGCTAAGACAGTAGTTATTTTTTTAGGAATAATTAACTTTTTATTTATATAGTCCGAGTAAGTACACCAGTTTGGTTTACCTTTGAAAAGTGAGTTATTTAAGAGGTAAAATTGCAATGGAGAATTTAAATGTATTTTTACTGGATTATGATCCGAATCAAGTTCAGAGAGGGATTCTTGTGCGACGTTGAATTGAATTGATTTGGTTACTAGAATGTCTAGTATGTCAGGAAGTCTATTCATACCCGAAGGAAAATAAGTTGGTGTACTTGGTGCAGATACTATACATGCAGAGGTAGATATGTATTTTTGTAGTTTAATACCGTTTGGGTTCGAGACAGGGCAACCCCAATTAATATGTTTTGAGTTTAAATCACCGGCCATTATAGTGTTATTGTATAGGTTCATTAGTTTATCATAATCGGCAATGTGCATTGTGCGGCTGGGTGGTTGATAAGCGCTGACGATTAGGATAGATCGAGTATTAAAATTAATTAGCACTGCAGTGGCTTCTAAGCTCTGAAGAACAGGTATGGGGAAATGTTTGTGTTTAATATTGTTGCGAATCATTATTGTTACGCCGTCCATAGAGCGTGCTGATGTGTTACGAACCGCGCGATACATTTTGTAGCCGGGGAATATTATTTTGTCCGTATGGGATAAATGTGTTTCGGTTATGCAAGCTATGTCGATATTGTGATGGTTAAGAAATGCAATAAGAGTTCCTATGAATTTTGATACCGTTGGCCTTCCAATTTAGTAAAATTACGTTATAGGGAGCCATGAGTGTTTTGATTTAGATTAATTTATAATATGAGTTATATCGAATAATAGAATATCATGTACTATTAAAATATATATATATATACTATAAAATTAAATGCAGGCGAGTGTCAAATGATTGTCTCGGCTTATTCAATGTTTCTTTCTTGCCGCAGTAATAAGGATGCTGATTGTTATTTTTTATACACACATTCAACAAACTATATTATTGTAGACATTTATAACAATTTTAGATATAAAGCACATTGCCCACAATGCCACACAAAATATATTATTGTATATGAAGAAGTCAGTAAGTGTTTGGAGTAAGTTTGATAATAGTTAAAATTTAAAAACTTTATGGAAACAAAATAACTTCAAATCTAAAGAATTTTTTTTTAATTAATAAAAAAATTAATTTCTTCAATTCAATATTTGTTTATTTTTCTGCTAGGAAAATTTTTTTGCATTACCTACCTAGCTATATCTACATTATTATATTGATATTTTTTTTATTAATCGATTATAAAAATATAATTAATTGTGTAATTATTAATACATATAAGTTTTAACATTATTCAAAATTAATTATGTTGAGTACAGTGGCATAATTGATAGAGATTTATGGGTGTTTAGGCTTTCCCCTCCTTTGATTTATTTTAACAATGGTGTTTTCTATAGTTTCATGCATAGTAGAGTTTTAAACAGCAATGTTAGCTCATATAAAACTATTAAGGACTGTGAGATATTAACATAACTCGTAAGTTTTGTGAAAGTCTTCATTATATTTGTTGAAGTTGTCGTTTCACATTAAATAGTGCGTTTTCTCGTCCTATGGTTAAGTTAAAACAAAAATTAATTTTTCAATGTTTTAAACTCACATTTAAAAAAAAAAAAAAATATAATACATGAATTATTAAACTATTATTTATTATTGTTTTATATTAAAAAAAAAAAATTATGCATACGATAGAATGATTGGTATAAAATTAAAATTATACCGACTACAAAAATTTGCAATCATATGAACGCATTACAAAAGTTTGTGGTACACTTCCGTACTGTACCTATATATTCTTAACCTTGCAGCTGCATCCAAATTGCATGCCGTGTACAAGATGTATTGATGTGTATATACTATGTGCTAAAAACAAAACTATTACTATTGTATAATATATTGAAGTATTGCGTGTGTACCATAGGCCCAGCAATATAACTTTATTAAAATATATTATAATTATTATTATTGTGATCATAGTCCGTCATGTCACTCTATTGACTAAAATATATTTTATGTAGTTTTGTACACATGATCACGTGCAACCATTGGTAATTTATTTCAACATTTGTAAATATTCTGTCTGGGTAACGTTGAGTTTATAACCGTTTTGTGTAATAGACGTGAATCAATATGATGCATGGGGATTCATAAAGTCGCTGTACTATATTACTATACGACAAACATGACAGTCGGACAAGTCCACTTGAGTACAATATTATTATTATATTTTTATATTACCTAAAAGCGTTTGATACTACAGATCATAAAATAATAATTGCAAAAAGTCAATAAATTTGGTAATAAACGAACGGCTTTCAATTTATGAAGTTCAAATTTAAAAAATAAAAAAAGTCAATGAGTGGGTACCGTTCTGTTGCACAGTGGGTATTGAATTCGGTCACTGTATAATAGATTTATTAAATTTGAATTCGGTGATATAATAATATCATTGTATAAAAATGATTCTGAATGAAGACGATCTGCCAACCTACAAAACTAAGTATACTTATTTTATATTTTTATGATATTATTGCTAATAAAATAATTTATTTTACTATCAATTATATACAGTACCTAGGTTGAATTAATTTTTGCAGAAAACATTGCATTTGAAAATGTAATTGAGTATACTTTAAAAGTTTCAAGTATACACTATAAATATTTTTAAATTACAACGAAATAACTAACATCGTTATTCTTCATTTATATATCTAATTTCATCCAAATTTGAACTTAAAATCTCTATAAAAATCAAATATGTATATATAGTTTTTAGATTTATTGATTACACTATTAACTATTTACAAAAAAACTTGTTTTAAATTGTCAATCCTTGGATATAAAAACTGAACATTTTATACATTTTTAACTACAAAATTATTTGCAAATTTTCGATATTTTGATAAATTTTACACAAAATTTAAATTTTAAATGCTTATAAAAAAAAAAGTATATTTTTGTATCTTAAACATTTATAAACTGTATTTAGCCAATTTATGAGGAACCTTGTATTAAATTTTGACCCAACAAAACAATTATAAAAACAAAAAATTTCTTAGGCCTACAATTAGCTCAGAATGTATCAAAATATTTTTAAAACATTTTTGTTGTACAAAAAATGATAATTTGTTTAATTTCAAACGTTCATTATTATTTGTGTTTCTAATATATTAAATATGTTTTGTAAACTTACATTTTGATATACCATGTTTCACTACAATTTACGAAGTAATAATAACATAAAACAAATTATAAAATAGTTGCAATAGTAACGGGTTCGAATTTGAAGCTTCAATTTTCCCATAAACATTTACGGTTTAATGATTTGACATAATAAATAATCATTAAATAGGTGACATAATAATTCTATTTTATAACTATAGGATGTGACTATTTGCTGAAAATGTAAATCTTTTGTTTCACTTGAATCATATAATAATAATTATATACATCATAATTTAGTCAATTACCTATAATATATGTCAGAGTGAAAAATTTCAGCCAAAAAAAAAAAAAAACTAAATGTATTCTGTCAAAAACCAATTTCGAATAAAAATTACCTTTTATTCTTTATTTTTTTTTTTGTTTCTCCAGCCCTTTTAAAAGCTATTGGGAATTTTCAAAAATGACCTCTCAAAAGTACCAACTAGATTCACTTTCCAACTAGAAGAGATAGTGATGAAAATAATCAAAAAAATATATTATAAAAGATTTTTATTTATAGACATTTCAAGTTAAAATTTGGACATAAAAATATCAAACATTTTCAAATTATTTTATGATTAAAAATTTAAAAAATGTTCAATTTTTATAACTAAGGATTGAAAATTTAAAACAAGGTTTCTCATAAGTAGTTAATAGACTAACCGACAATTCAAAGAATATAATAACATGTTTGTTTCTTATTGACTTTTTAAGTTAAAATTTAAACATCAAAAATTTGCAAATTATTTTGTTCTTAAAAATATATAAAATGTTCTATTCTTACATCTAAGGATTGGCCATTGAAAACAAGGTTTCTCATTAGTAGTTAATAGTATAACCAATAAATCTAAAAAAAATATATGTATATAGTTGTTTTTTAGACACATTTTAGGTTTAAATTTGAACAAAATTAGATATTTAAATGAAGATTAACGATGTTATTTATTTTACAGTAATTTAAAAATATTTATTGTAGGTGCTTGAAACTTTTAAAATATATTATACATTATGCAATTAATGATTTTTTTAAAATGCAATGTTTTCTGAAAAGTTAATAAAACTTAGTGTATTATTAATACTAAATTGAATTATTTTAATAACAATAATATCAAAAAGTACACTTAGTTATATGGGCTGACAGACTTAACATCTTAGCTGAGAATCATTTTTCGTATACTATGATTTTATATTTTAACTTGCCGACCTTTTTACCTAGCTATGTTAAATTGCGACCATTATTTTCATAAAAAATCAATTATATACATAAAACAATCAAAATAAGATAAGTCTATTTATTAAAAAACTAAAATATTATATAATATAATGAAATAATATGGTTGTTGACATTAAATTGTAGGTAGACAATTGTTGTTGATTAAGTGTCATAAATTTCAGAAACATAAAAAAGTTGAAAATATTTATTTATATTTAATATTAATAAGAAAATTAACTAAACTTTGTTTTCATCAATTCATTTCAGAATGATATATGATAAATTCTTCAGATGATGGATCAATTCTATTTCGAAAACGTAAATAGGCCATCGCAACCCCGTAAGCTATTCCTTCCACACCTCCCCAATTAGTAACTAATACTGTAATTGAATCATTCATCAAAAATCGTTGGCTGAATTCAGCTATTGTATTATAATTATTTCTTTTAAATGTATTAAACACATTCTATAACATTGCATTTAGTATTTTAATTAATTTAAGCATAATTTTTAAAATGTTTTAAATAGTTTTACATCTGACAACAGACTCCATAATTTGACTTGCTTATTAACACTACTAGTTGCCAATATAAGCTCTGATTGATGTGGTTGTATACAATTTACAGCTGAACTATCCCCTTTGAGTATGTGTAAATAATTCTCTGTAGTTTTTTCCCATACAAAAAAAATGCCATCTTCTGAACCATCTACTATGAATTGAATTTCACTATAAATAATGTAAGGATTACATATTTAAAGTAATTATAAATAATATTTTATCAACAACATATTTACTTTCCAAAAAAGTTGGCTTCTTTGATGTCAGTAGATGCATTAGAATGACCATAATATCTTCGATGATAATCTTTTGCCTGATTACGAAAGTGTTTTTCAAAACTTAACTTTTGAGTTTGTTCGATGTCCATGACTTCTAGCAATTTTTTCCCTAAATAGAAAACACATTATATAATTAATTAAAAACAATAAATAATTTATATAGAAAACAAAAATAGTGTTATATAGTATTTACCATCAAACGTATCTTTGTTTTTAGAGTGTGCATTTAATAAATCACTACGAAGACATTGATAATGAGTACTAGTTGTACATGATGGGTATTTCATTGATAGTTGATCTAAATACATTTCAGAATCTTTTAACTTGTTCAGAATCAATAAGCATGATGCTAAGAAATAATGTACTTTCATATGGTTAGGCTCCAGTTTTAATGTAGCCACACAATCTTTGAGAGCTGTGTAGAGGTCTCCATACCACTTTCTTCGAGCATACGCTCTTGCTCTATCCAAAAACAGTTCACTGCATTTATGAATATTTATAGCTTCGTTATAAAGTATAATAGCAGCAGTAAAATCTTTTTTTTCTATTGAACAATTTGCCTGTAAATTATAACCGCATTTATTTATTTACTATTATGTAATGCTTAAATAAAATAATATGCGATTTATAATCTATATTTCTAACCTTTAATTGTAGTTGTTTTACTTTATCTGGCAATGCCAAATGGGGAACAGAAATTAGATCATCTATTAATATTTAGAAGAATCTTCTCCACCTTCACCTTAAATTACACAAAAATTATTAAAATGTAATGATTAAATAGCATATAAACTTACAAATATACAGAAACTTACGAGGAACTTTCAAAAAGTTAGGGATGTCGAAAAATGCACTATCAGCTGGGTTTATTAAATTATATAAATATACATATTCACAACTATAGTTAGCCAACAGCTCTTGTCCGTCAGGACTAAAAGTCAAAGAGGTAATTTTATAATTTTTTGGTTTTATAGATGTTATTGTTTCATTGTCATTCGAATGGATGTGACCAGGAACAAAATATTGAAGTCCATTATTAATATCATTTAATGATGACAGTGATTGAATCATCCTGCGGTCATATAATCTCACATATTGATTATTAGCACCAACTGCAAGCTGCTCAGTTCTAAGTTGGTTTATATTCAAACAATTAGCTTCAATCTTTTTCCCCAAACAACCATATATTGTCACCAAAGTAGTTTTAGATTTATTAGTAGGACATTTATGACTCATTCTCATATCATGTTGACTGTATAAACATCAACAAATAATTAATTGTCACCATTGTTATAACAACAGTATGATTACATTAAAGCTAAATAAATAAAACATTATAAGATTCAAGTACTAGAAAAATCATACCTAATACATCCATCCTCTGAGGCACACCAATAAACACTTGGCACATCATTAGCTATAGCTAGATGTTTGATTTGTCCTTGAGAACAAATGCAACTGCTTAATTGTTTACCTGTTACATTATATGTCTGTGAACTCCGATCACCAGATCCAGTTGCAATTATATCATCATTACATCTAGGTATAAACTATATATACAAAAAAAAAAAAAAATCAGTTTGACAAAATAATAATATTATTGTCAGTTTTTAGTTACTATATACTTTGTTTGCCAGAATGTAGTTGCCCACAAATTAAAAGGAGTCGTTAACTACCGCAATTACTCAAAACTTCACTCCTCAGCTCTAGTTGTAAATGCAAAGTAACCACATTCTCCCAGCAAATGAAATATGTATAAGTTTCTTAAAAATAAATTACGGTATGTCTTATATAGGTACCTTGATAGAAAATGTATTTCCTTGATGTGAAGTTTTAATAGTAGTTTTAATTTTTTGTAAAAATGGATCCCATATTACTTGCAAGTCGTCAGATGCTGATGCTAATGTGCTGAAAAATTATATAAGCATTAATAAACATATTATTTTTTAATAACTATACACTTTTATTTGAATTAAAATTGTTGATAATTTAATAAACATATACTTTCAACTTTCATTAAATTGTAAGCAATTAATACTTGATTGATGCCCTTCTAATTGAGCGAGTAATCCAAGTTTTGAAACACATTTGTAATTCAAGTTACTTTTTATTGCATACTTTGTGCGGATGTGATCCTAATTGTCAATAATAGTTATAAAATTAACCTGACTCAACAGAATAATAAAATAGATATAATAAGTTAGGATGTTTATATTACGTTTAATTCTCGATCCCTCATCAACTGTAAAATGTTCTGACGATTGGTTGTTAAAGACATTATAATATAGTCAGGGAGACTACGAGCACAAAACAAGACTGAACCACTTTGCTGGACAGACCTGTTAGGATGACTTGATGATGATGATTGATTATTTATGCGGATGATGATGATTGATGCGGAGCTCCTTAAATCAGAGCGTGGATGACACAGGACGGCCTCCGGTACCTAGATACAGTTTAGGTTTAGTGAAAGCGTTTAGAACAAAATACCGTGGGCAAGATCTTGTGTACAACAATAAAGATGGTGGAACAACGTAGCTTTGTGGGCTGAGTGCCAGAATAATAAAAAAAAAATAATAATAACTATGGAATAATATTGTATGAACGAGCGAAAGATAGTAAATAAATATTGTAGCAGAAAAGTAACAAGTAACAGCGCGTCATAGCGGCATAACCTAACAGTGAATTTTTTTCCTTTGTCTATGCAGTGCATCATATTATCATATTCATATACGTAGATTCCGATGCGCACAACGGATCGTTCGAACTATAATGCTATTATTTTCACCTAAAGACGTCCAGAATTTTTTTGTAAATATCTCTAACAAATAGTATAAGGCTTCAGTGTAATAACTATTTAGGATGTCTGTGAAGTTATCTCCTGGACGTTTATCACATATCAATATTTTGATAAGGTAGGCAATCGCATTCCTGTATACGAATTGCCTCGTAATGGGCAAGTAATAAATATGCAAGTGGTTCCATACATTTTCAAATATCAAATATGTTTGAAATTTCAGTCATAACTTAGGACTTTTGTGCATTGATATTTGACACGATTATACCTAAACGACTAAACATTAAGATAATATACTATTTTGTTTAATATTCTTTTGTGTCTCCACATAATTTTAATAAATATAAATTATAGTTTTAAAAATAATTCAAACCAGGATTGTAATTTGAATACAAATTTCTAATGAGCTTAAACCACGCATAGACGATTCAAAATTAGAAACAAAATAATTTTCATTAACATTTAAATAAAAAAGCTGAATGAAAAAAAATATATCAAATTTTGAGTACTTACCTACAAGTATTGGCTAAAAGATATAAACCTAAGCAATGTTATAAATAATTTTTTCACCATTACATTAAAGTATATTTTTTTATTTACTTATTATTTGTGTATTTTTTATAAATGTATATTATACGTAAGACTGATATTTTCAACTCTACTATATATTTACTATAACTTTATGACACACTTTATTATGTATACATGTGTAATATTTTAGTGAAGTTTAAAAACCACAATATATAATACTTTTATAATATAATATTTATAATTGTAGATGTACATAATATTTCAAACTATTTTTTTACTACCTAGTGTAATATAAATATTTTATGTACAATAAGAATTAGAGCCAATTCGTATATTTTGGGAAGCAACTAATATTAATTATGCACCGATTTGATTTGCCTATACTGTCCTTACACCTAAAGAGGCGGATATATCATTAATTGTTGATTATCTCATTAATGGCATTACAAAAAACAATCCTACTTAATTGATAGCACACATCCAGTTTAACACTCAGCATGAATTAATAAATATCATAATGTACGATATTCGGGTGAATTTGCCCACAGGTGTACACCAAAAATTAAGTTTTGCGGACCATTTTTAATTAAAAGAGCGTTCAAAATTTATATATTATGGAGAGGACGCGCGAGAGACTTGAGTTCCAGAAAAATAATACGGTATGAATTATATGATTTTTACGATATATTGTGCCACGCGGTGTACTTAGGACGGCTGTTTCGAAGTGAACACCAAAATTTATTTTTTCCGGTCCATTTTTAATTTAGTTTTAAAATTTTGTACTATTTTAATAATATTTATATTAGAATAATAATGTTTTTTTTTATTTATTTTACCCTCGGCGGCGAAGACCATTAGGATTTACAAAAAACACAATAATATATTATAATATGCAATAAAATATATGAAAGCCTAAATAAATTATATTTTCGAAAATTGGGCACAGGTTTAAACTATTATTAATATAAATAAATGTAATATTCAAATTTCAAAGAATAGGCATTTATTTATTAAGAAAAATATTTGTTAATTTTGATTATAGATGATCTTAGATTAAATATTTGATTATAAGGTCGTAACTTAATTGTAATAAACCGTACTAAAATATTACCCACACGTATTTTATTTTCGCGATTAATTGACGCGATTCTAAAGTTAGGTATGTACGTGACATTAAAAAATATTGTATACCTAGTAACACATTAACACACCACACGAAAAGTTGACCACGGCGCATTGTGTTTCCGAGGACTTTCGGATGAGAAGAGGCATTGCCGTTAACTTCAAGTACATTTATATCTTGATTTTATATTAATCACAACTTTATTTTACAAAAATATGTAGATACCCAAACGTTCATAATAATATGTAATTTATATATTTACCTGATATTTTTTTAAACATTTTGTAAGGTGCTGAAATAAACTGCACACAATTTGTATAATATGTAGTATTTAAAATAATTAAAAAAACTGGGAAACTGGCATAACTGTATAATATATAATTCTATAAATATTTTGTGAAATTTTCAAATATCTATAGGGTTAGGTATTAATCCTGGGTTTTTCATTATTTATTCACATATATAAAAAAAATAATTTAATTCTACATCTAAATTGCAGGCTGAAATACGGAGCTACTATACCCCATCCTAAACAAAAATTCAACTATATAAAAAAAATACTCTCTCAAAATGTTTAAATAATTAATTATTCGCCCAATTCTCACCCATGCTTGCCCGATATGAGGTAATTGTGCATCCTCGCATATCAGAAAAATGCAAATTGTCTAAAACAAAGTCCTCAGAATAATTGCAAATGCCCCATGGTTTGTCAGAAATGCAAATCTCCACAAAGAGCTTCAAATCCAAGAAATCGAAGATCATATATAAACATTGGAAAAAAATTTCCACTGCTCTCTTCCAAACTCATCAGGTGCAATTCACTATAACCTTCTCACTCATCCAACTCATCGTCGATTAAAAGGAGGTCGTCCCTATGAACTCCTACACTACTCCAACTCTCAACATCCAATTCTTCATTCTACACATGAGTATCTCCCAGATCACTCTACGGCCTCTTCGTTACTATAGTTACTAAATATTGTAAATATGTAAATACTAGAATATTATTGTAATCAAATTGTTACATCTGTATAACTTAAAATTTTCCAATTGTTAATTATCCTTTAGTAATCCGTTTGCGATTTATTAACTTTTAAATATTTGTTTAATTTACTGCTACTGGTCAATTTTTTCAAACCAAATAGTAAAAATCAGAAGTTCAAACAAAATTATATCTCAATTTAACAATACCCTTAACGGTCATAATCGATATTATTCGTCGTTTATATGTTATTATCGATTATGACCGTTAAGGATATTGTTTAATTGAGATATAATTTTATTTTAACTTCTGATTATTATAAATTATTTTTTTTCAATATGTTTATATATTTTCATTATCGAAAATAGATATTACCATTTGAAAATCGAAAGTTTATAATGTTTTTTTAAAATAAGAAAGGTAGTTAAAATTATTAAAATGATAACACAGTGTAAAATAGTAAAACCTATAAGGTTTAAAAAAAATGAAACGTATTGCCGGAGTCGGGAGTCCCCTTGAACCCTCCCCCTCTAGGTGTATTTTGGAAAACGTTTTATTTTTTTACGACGTTTCTGAAATTCAAGATTTGGATAGTTTGGAGATTAGTGATCAGGCGTCTCGTGTGGAGGCCATAGGAATTTATTTTCCCCGTTTTTTGAGGTTTGAATGTTCAAAATTTGTGTATTTTCTGTTTTTTTTTAGCACGGAAACTTGTATTTTGTATAACCATACATTTCCTTATGTCTTATGGTATACGTCTGTTTGATGTTTTAAGTAATAATTATTTTGAATTTTTTTTCGTATTATTAGGCGTGTAGGTCATTATTTTTTTATGTAAATCGATAGGTTTATAAGAATGAACTATTAAAACCTATTTAATAATAGGTCAATTTACTGGAATATATATATTTGAACTAACAACATAAAATTAGAAAGGTTGGACGTAATTTTTGATATATTATGTATCCACAATAACATTTTACTTTTAGAACATAATATATAATAATTACGTTTGAATTATAAAAATAAAAACTTTTTGTAAATATATTGTGTTTTGAACTTTTTTTCAATATCTAATGAACGTATATTAACAACCATAATGGGAAGTCCACTAATTACAAAATATCAATTTCTAATGGACATCAATAAAAATTCGCTGTTGCTTATCTACCAGTTAATATATTTAGTAGACAGTAGCAGAGCCGGATTAATAAAATGAGTGGTCCTGGGCTAACATATTTTTAGGGGCCCTAATTTTAAAAATACATTTTTATACTCATATACTTATTAATATTTAGTAATTCAACAACAACAAAAAAACATTTTCCCTTAAAAAGTAAATTTATATTAAATTATTTATTTATTAAAAATATAATTTAATTAAAATGTTAATAT
>JACXSJ010002262.1:0-50675 GCA_014851325.1 Pentalonia nigronervosa | reverse complement strand
GTCAAACATATTATCATCCACTGCCAAATATTCACGGAAGCCCGAAAGGAATGCGAAATACCAGATAATCTTTACGAAGCCATTGGACCCTATGCTGACACATCCAAAATCATAACTTTTTTAAAAAAAATTGAATTGTACAACTTAATCTAACCCATCCATATTTTCATATATTTTTTTTTTTTTTTTTTTTTTTTTGTATTTTGTTCTCTCGTTATAATTGTTAAACCCCATATGTACTCCACTATATAATCTATTTTAATTTGTAAGCTAATAACCATGTTGTTGATGCTGTAACAATAAAAAAAAAAAAAAAAAAAAATATTATTATCCGTAGTTTAATTAATGTGATTATTTTATCTATACATATATATATATATAAATTAATGTCTGTTTGTCTGTATGTCCTTTATGCATTCCCAAACCGTTCAACCGATTGCGATTAAATTTGGGACAGAGATAGATTAGACCTCTGGGAGGAAGATAGACTAATTTAAAAAGGTAGAGGCCAACCTCGGGAGGTGCTTACACAGGGATTTTGAGATTTACGATTGAAATATTTGTTTATAAATGGTTGCTATTGGTTTATAATAAGAATAATAATTATAATTATAATAAAAATAATAATAATGAGTTGTAATAATAACTAGTGCGAATGAAATTATTATTTTAATTTATTATCACCGAAAGAACAAAAAAACGTCTTTGATATTTGTTTATTTTTATTTAATTGTTATTTTTAAATTAATTGTTCTCATGGCACATGTGTCTATGGCACTCAAAAATTTAATCGGATTTGTAAATTTTATATTGTCAGTTTCTATGTTTTTGGTTTTTTTTTTTTTAATGTTAAACAGCGCATTCAGTATTGAAATTTCCGTTGAACATGCAAATCATCGAAAGACCAACATGCAATATCACCAAAAAATTCGGAATGGGTAAAGTACTCCAAACATGTAAGATAATTATATGGGACGAATGTACTAAAAAATCATTGAAAGCACTTGATCGTACACTAAAAGATCTAAGAGGAAATCGAGAACTCTTTGGAGGCACACTCATTTTATTATCTCGTGATTTTCGACAAACTCCACCAGTTATACCACGTTCCACACCAACTGATGAACTCAATGCATGTCTCAAATTATCAGTTTTATGGCAACACGTACATAAATTCAACTTCAAGACTAATATGCGTGTATACTGTACAACTACAAAATTATGCATCACCTAATGGTTTCGTAAAACAATTTTTGGTCATGGGAAATAGGAAAATAACAATCGACGAATCAACACAACGCTCACATTGCTAAAAAATTTCTGTAAAATCACTGCAATCACCTATGAGTTAATTGACAAAGTTTTCCCCAATATAGCAAAAAATTACAGAAATTATCAGTGGCTCAGTGCACAGACTAATTAAGGGAATATTGTTGTAATGATATTACTTAATATATTTTAACCATTATACTATAAAATAAAACATATTATTTATATAGAGTTGGCATCATTAATTTTTTTATTGGGAAACGAAGTGCATGGTATCAACTAGTACCTAATAAATATATAAAAATATTTTATTTTTCATTATGACATTTTTTTTTTTTAGTACTTGCCTATTACAAATTTTATTTCATATTATAATTGGTCACTATTTATGAGCTATGACTATATTTACACATGCTCATAAGTCTATATAAATTTTGTTGCTTATAATACAATTACAAACAGGGGTACACACAATTCATATAATTGGATTCCAATACAAATTTAGCATATTAAATAATATTCAGATATTTTGTTTTTAATTCATTATGAATAACAGGAAATAAATTAAAAACTAGTAGTGCTATGAATGTTACACATGTATTATAAACTAATTTTAAAACCATTAGTTAAATAATATATATTTGTATGACTAGCTGTTCTGCCCGGCATAGCCCGAGCCATAGATTAAGTTAAGAATAACCTTAAGTGATTTACATGCAACTAAGCTAGCTAGCTAGGCAATCCTACTGTATCGGATCACGGAAATATGCTAGAACATATTATTATCAGTTAAACAATCCACCGGTGGTGGATTGAGGACCCCGCGACATGTGTAAGTAAGTGTAATCAGAATATCAGGTACATGAAAAACATTGCAACGGTCACCTATGCAAAACATTTGTTTTTTTTTTTTATAAATTTATTTGTAAAAATATGTATATGCCATATTCCTACTTGTTATAATAGTTATAAAATATGTAGTCATTGAAAACCCTATAAATAAACAGAGATTATACATATATCCCATCAAAAATAGCACTTTCAGTTTTCCCAGAATTTTTAGCCTATAATATGTACGTAAGATAGGATGTTATATGCTAGAAACTTTTGCGGGAGTATACTCAAAAACTTCCAAAAGTTTCACCGCGATCAGATCAATAACGTAGAAGTGGTAAAGGATATACAGACAAACATTAATTTATATATATATATATATATATAGGTGTATTAACATTAATCAATGGTAATATTACTTTGTTCTTAAAAAAATTACAATATATATTCAATTATCATATGATGTAGTTTATTATTTTGAGTCCGTAAACACGACGATTTGATACATACGTTTATCATATTTGTCCGATTAAACAATAACAATTATATTTTATATACAAAATGAAGTACTAATTTCTATAACTTATTTCTACTATTATAATCTGTAAGTTGCAGCCAATAGTAACCATTTATAAAAAAATATTTCCATCGTAAATCTCAAAATCCTTGTTTGAGCAGCTCCCGCGGTTAGATCTCTACCTTTTTAAATTAGCCTATCTACTTCCCAGAGGTCTAATCTATCTCTGTCCCAAATTTAATCGCAATCGGGTGAACCGTTTGGGATTGCATGAAGGACAAACAGACATTTTTATATATTATATAGATAGATGTTAAAATGTCTATAATAACTTAATATTGAATCAAATATTTAGAATTTATATACGAAATTGTAAATTGTATTTTTACTATTTTTATAAGTATAAATTTTAATCTAAAATTAATTTTATTATATTCAATAATATTAATTCATTAACTTATGTTAAGATTCGTGATATCTTGAATAAAATATATAAAGTCTAAACCTTTTAGTATAATGAATAAAATATTCAAGTTTAAATATAAATACATTTATCTTATTTTTTTAGTGTTTCTAAGTAGAGTGAAAAAACTTTTATTTTTCACATTGATCAATGATGTGAATTATTTTTTAAAGAAACACTTTACGGTGGTAAAATTATTTTAAAAGAATCACGCTCTAGTAACTTATGACTCTAATTGGATTTTTAACACAAATTGTAATTCAATTCGATATTATTATTCACATATAAGTAATATTTATTCATAATATTGTAATATTGTATAAGTACGATATGATACGCAATCTGCAGTCTATGATTTTTTAATGTATTATAATTAATAATTTTTTTTTTAAATAAATTTATAATAATAATTTATCTTAGTGTAATTTATTTTCACATTTAAAAATGACAAGTGATTTATGAGAAAATGAATTTTACCTCACACATAGGTATTATTAAATTATAGTAGTTTTATTGTTTTAATAGTATTTATTATATTATTAGTTTAAATATATTGGTAAAAATTTATTATTAAAAAAAAATCTATACCGAATTATATCAGTATTTACTAAGTATCTAGTTGATTTTAAACAAATGCCTATTAAGTAATTATATACACTAAAAATCAACTACTTATTTTAATGTAATTTAATTTTTAATAATATTTATCGAAATGAAATGCTAAAATATTTTTTTCCGTTATAAATTTTATTCATAATGGACACACTTCTATAGAGTGTATTATGTAAAATGTAATAACATCATGCTAGAACAAAAAAAAAACAGAAATATAATTTACACAATTTTAGTATTTGTTTCTAAATTAAAAATCAAAATTATTAATTAAACTTGTTATGAAAATGTGATTGTCAATATTTATATAATAAAATTAATAATTTCAAATTTAAGCAATCGTTTGCTCATATAGTTGTGTAATTTACACGGGTAGCAATAATTTTTTTTTAATTATTAAGCATTTTATTCACAACCATTTCCAGTTTCCACGCAGTTTTTTTTAATTACATTTTTTAATCTATACTTGTACCTCTACTACAAACAGTGTTTTACAGTGTATAGGTATAAAAGTACAATTTGTATTTACATGCGTAAATCACGATAGATCTTATATACTTTATAATCTACCATAGTGCAAATAACACAATAATAAATAACAACATAATATAATATATTAAAATGGAACTGCAATTAAATTCTGAATTAAATTTGGCCAGTGCAACATCCTCTGTATTTATTTATTCAATGTTTATTTTAATTGTACTGAAATATTTAAGTACCTTCATTTTATTTATTTTGTTTATTCTATTATTGCTTATGCATTTGGCTCATTTATTTAGATTTAAATAATGTGTTGTTGGCTGTTTTTGTGAGGTAATAATTATAAGTTATACAAATCCATTGACAACCCGCAGTGGCCAAAAAATAATGTAAAAAATTCAACTTTGGCTTTAAATCTTAAAATAAGTTTTATTAGGTTTATGTATACACCAAGACTCAGTATACACACTAATAAAAATAAACATTTAAATTACATTTAATAATAGAAAAAAATAAGTTTAAATTGTAAAACTAACGTTTAATATATTATTATAATTATAATAAATACAATAAATAGACTAGCATGACATTATTATATACTACTAGATAGGAAGGAAAATAATTATTAATTACTATGTATCTTAAAATTTTACTGTTGAAATTATGAAAATGTTTAAGCTTGATTCAATAATTAAAATGTTTTTACGAAATTAAAAACTTTTAGTAAAAATTATCATAATAATATCTTCTTTCATACAAAATCTTATATTAACCGGTTTAAACCATAGAAACTCGATTTATTGTATTTCATAATATAATAAAGCATAAACTTAAAATAAGCCGACTAACACCCTAAATCCTGTTGCAATGGAAACAAATTGCACTTTTTCGAAACTTGACAAAACTATGTAAGTCAGTTCAAATCTTCCGTATTTCCGACAATTCGTGAGCAATTTCCTGAAAGAAATTGTCAACGAATAATTTAACAGAATTTTTGAAAACTAAAACAAAATAAGAAATGTAAGTAAAAATGTACAGTGTTTACTTCTTAAAATACACCTTCGATTATGAAAATATGAAAAATGTTCCATATGTTGTATGTACTAGTTGTTCAATAATAAAAACAACTCACACTTCTCGAACAAGAGCTGGTATTATACAATACTTGTAAAAAGCATACAATGTAACATGGATATGGCGAATTCTCAACATTCTAAACATCAAAAGGGAAATTTCTGACTTTGTATACATTCAGTCGGTATAAAACATTCCAAGTCAAATTCAAAAACTCCCAGTCAGAGAACATGTAGAAAAAACGCGTATAGGGGTTCAAGCGCTAGACTAGGTGCAACACGGTGTTTACGAACAAAATTGTTATTTTACTAAATAATCAATAAAAAAAATAAAATCATTTAAGACTCGAGATAATAATTTTCACCCAACCACTGAAATATGTGTTGACGATATTTGATGAATCGGTAAAGAAGAAACATAAGTCAAAAAAAAAAAAAATTAACAGAACACGAAAAATTATAAATTAAATTAAAATATATACTGTAAAATGTAAGCTCTGCAGAATCAACTTTGACAAACATAAGGGGTAAATGAATTGTAACCAATTTGAATTGTAATTATCGTAATTACACTAATGTTATATATTAACCATTTTGTTACTTTTTTTTTGTATAACACGGTTTAACTAATACAAAAACATTCTTTCTTATGTTAAGTTGGTTACTTAAATTTAAAATCCTTAATTTATTGGACTAATGTCATCTAATTTATTTCAATATTAAAATACATTTCAATAGTACATACATTATTATTTATTATACTGCTACAGGCAAAAATCATTTTCATTTAACAATGAAATAGGTAAGTATATATTATCAAAACAAATGAATTTAAGAAAAACATAAATTCAATTTATTCAACTGAATTATTATTACCTAGGTACTCTTTCTCTATTTTAATAAAAACGAATAAATTGAGTACATTCTAACACTATTTTATTTTTATGTAAATGCATAACTACATAATTTGTCCTTAATTGCTTTACATTTTAAGGTGATGGTGCCTATAGAAATATTTTGCACATTGTCTATAAACAATTAATTTTGGTCTCGCATTAGTTTTCTTAATTAAACTAAATTATGATAGAAATCATGAGTGCAATTAGGAAAATGCTTACTGGTATTTAGCACCAGTAAAATTTATTGCCGTTAATTTATAGCATGAGAAAAATAATGTTATAGGAAATATTGAATTGACTATATTTTTATTTTGTTATATTAGTTTATCATCAACGGTATATGTGTTTTTTTTTAATATATTTAAAATTTATTAAAAGTTTTAATTTTTCTGTCTGTCATCACCTTTTGGGTAAGTAAAAATGTGTCGATTTTTCAACTTTGGGGATAGTTTGGAAGTAAATTGGATCTAGTTAATATATAAAACGGGGTGAAAAAATTCCTAGAATTTTTCAAACCCGAGAAAAATAAAAATATTAAGATAAAACAAGAATTCTTACACAAAACCAGTTTTTGACAAAATAGATTTTATTTTAGACATTTGATATTTCCAATTTTCTATTTAGTTTTTTTTTTAATAAACGTTGATAAAAATGTTCACTCGGCCATAAATCTTGAATATGTAAGTACAAGGTTTCTCATAAGTTAAACATATACTAATCTAAACAAAAATAAAACGAAAACACAAAGTCACTACATTATTTATAAGAGTTTAAATAGTTAAAATTTTGACAAAATCCTCCAAAATCGTGAAAATTTTTTTAGGTTAAACATTTTTTTTTTTTTTTTGATTCGTGCATAGGATTTTAGACGCACATGAATTTTAGGTCCAGACACCTTTAATCCAAAAAAAAATCAGAATTGTTTTTATACCTATTTGAAATTTGATTACTAATAAGAAATAGTTAATAACGTCATAATTATTTTTTGTGCATAACTGTAGAGTAATATCAGTGAATATTTTATCTTTTCGTATGAACTCCATATCTAAAACTAATAATTATCAAACGTACGTATTGTAATATTTAATATAGATTATAAATACATTTTCAAATAAACAAAAATAAAATAAAATGCCTAGGATTTAAATACAAGAATAATTTCAACCTATTGTATTAATAGTAGTTAAAATAAATTACTTGAATACCAACATAAATATATCATAAAATATACATAGTAATAATTTAGTATGACAGGCTATCTTCCCTCAGAATCATTTTTCGTATGCAATGATTTATCATTGAATTCAAATTTAATACATTTATTATAGTGACTTGCTCAATGATGAGGTATACTCTACTCAACCCTTACTGTACAACAGAATGATTACTGACTTCCTCCTTTTATTTTTTTTTTTATCTTTTTGCAACCACCATAGAAATTATTCAATTTAATTTCAAACAACCTTTTTACAAAGAGTTGGCAGATAAAATACAATATATTTACAAAAGAAACAATTATAAAGCAGTGAGAGACATTTATCTGTTTAAATGTAAAATTATTAAATGTTGTTCTTATATAACTATATCATGATACATATTTTCTTAAATTTGAAATCTGTTAAAATCCACATTATTATCTAAATGTTTTTTATAATTTTATTTCTATGGTACTTATACGTAATAAAAATACTTAATAAAATCTTAACATATTATTTTATATTTAAGTGATACAAAGAGGTAATCATAGAGTTGGCACATTTAAATAATAAACAATATATAATTAACTATTTTCTTATTGTATAATTCAATAATTAAATAAAAAATAAAATTTAATTTATTTGATGTAGTTATTGATAAGTCTTAATTAATAATTGTATTCAATAAAACAACTATTAAGTTATGAATTATCAAGAATCAAGATGAAAATAAAAGCTCTGAAAACCGAAATTAGGTTTATTCGATAATTTGTGGTTTCGTGTCGGTAACAAAATCCTAATTTGATTAAGCTTAGTGCATATATGTATCTATTCTTTGCAAAATAGGGGAAAGTTAAAGTTTAAATTCAATTGAATTTATGAAAAATCTGTTGAATATCTATTTTATTTTTTTTTTTTTTATTTTTACTAAGTATAAAATATTTTTTATCATTGGAACACAAAACATATTTGTTATTATCATCAAAATGGGGTTAGGTATAACCATATAGTATAATAATTAACTCATGTTGCTGTTTTTAGTTTATTTACAACATTTAAATTTAACTACAAAATTAAAAACTGTTGAACTAATGCAGTAGATTTTTTTTTTTTTAAATATGAAATATATTTTTAATTATCGATGGTACTTTCTGATTGAAGTGGCTATGAAAACTTTATAGGTAAATTAATTGCCGGAAAGATGCCGCAGGCAAGGTGTTTCTAATCGACTTTCGACTTCAAATTGTATCATTAATTTTATAAAGTCCCCATCCTTTATAGTCAGGTTTCAAAATGATTATCCAACCACCGTGATAAAGAAATACATATAGTACCTATAATATTTGATATATTCACGGGAATACTGCTAAGTTAATAATGCAAATGAAATAGTTAAATAGGTAACGTATATATTTAACATGTTACTTTTATATTCATCCTGACCAAAAAAAGTTAAATATCACATAATAATATTTTCTTTTATGGTATAAATTTAATTTTAATTAAAATATAATAGTATTAGGTTACCTTGAAACTCAAGTAAGTTTTCTAATATCCATATATCAAATGGTTTCCTCACTATAAAATACACTACTAAAATAACGTAAAACTTTATTTTAAATTTTCAATACTTCACTATAAAAAATAAACATTTTATAAATTTTTAACTCAAAACAATTTGCAAATGATCGATGATGAATTTCGGTCAAAATTTAAAGTTAAAATTCTTATAAAAAAAATTGTGCCTATGCATTTTTATTATTTTTTATCTACTATTTTAACAACTTATGATAAATATTTTATTAAATTTTCAAGAAATTGATATTTGAAGAAAAAAAAAATTGATAAAACGAAAAATTTCTTAGGCCTACAATTAGCTCAAAAATTGTAAAAATATTTTTAAATTTTTTGGTGTATAGAAAATGGTTATCCAAACATTTGGTATAATTTTCAAATGTCTACGGTTATTCCTTTTTGAATTACATCAAAATAAGAAAATCGTTTCCGGAGAAAACGGGTGAATATGGAATGTCTAATTTCAAACACTCATAAAAAATTAGTTTGTGTTTTTGGTAATTATTTTTTTCGAAAAGTAGAAAAATGTACAGAGATTTTGTGTTGAATTTTAAAATCATAGATATATATAGACATTTTTTTATGAAATTCCTAATAAAAAAAATGCAAAATTTCGTGATTTTTACATATTTTATCGAAATTTTAACTTTAGACACTTATAAAAACTATTATAGACTTATACACATCTTTTTTTTTAATTTTCACTTATAATAAGTTATGAAAAACATTGTATTACATTTTCAGGTTTTTTGACGCATAAAAACTTTTTATCGACAATATTAAAAAATTTTTTTACTAAAAACCAAAAATTTCTTATGTCTATAAAATAGCTCAAAAAAAAAAAATATATATATATATATTAAAAAATGTATTGTTTATAGAAAACGAATATTTGAATATTTAGTGAAAATTTCATGCATCTACACTCATTTTCTTTTTTCTATTTATTTAAAAAAAACAAAATTGATTTTATTAAAAATAAGTGTTGAGTGAAAATTTCCGTTTTTCCTTATTTTTTTTTTTGTTTTTCCCGACGCTTTTAAAAACTATTGGTAATTTTCAAAAATGACCTTCCTCAAAGTACCAACTAGACTCATTTACCCACCAGAAGAGGTACTGATGAAGAAAATCGACGCATTATTTCGATTACTTATCGTAAATACAGATAGAAAAAAATAAAAAACTCGCATCATTGTAAAATCAATACATTCTTCGTTGCTCTGCTCAGAATATAAAATGGACAAAAAAAAGATATTATGACAAAGTGCACACATACACACACACACACACTTACCTTCATGTATATATATATATCCGGCAACCACATGCCTGGCAAAACTCATTATTTTTTTAATCCACAACAATAAAATCTGCAATAGCGCAATTTGTAGTAATTGAAACTGCAGTGTACTGATATGTTGTTGTCACTTGTCACCTTCAAACGTTTCATACTGAAAAGAAGCCCTAGGCGGACTTTTCGAACACAGTCAAATCAATTTTTCAAATATAAAAATGTGTTTCGACTAAAAAAATATTTGTGGATAAAAATAGCATTTGTCGTGTCAATATATATATTTTGCTCAGTATTATAAGAAACTAAAAATGTACACGGAATACCTTTTTTTTTTAATATTACTTCGAAGCAATCTATTTTATCTTAATTTAAAAAAGTTTCGTCATAATTTAATATAACTTTATTACTAAAAAAAATATATGTTTACCCTTTTGTAATTTATAGTTTGTGTGTATCTTTTGGTGACACAAAAAAATTAAATAAATTCAAAAACTATCATTCAAAAAAAAAAAAAAAACAAACCTACATAATTAAAAAGAAAAATAAAACGTTTATAAAAATTTGACCCAAGTTATACTAGTTAGTTTATACTCTATTTTTTTACATATATTTTTAAATTCACAATTGACAAAAGTAAATAGTTTTGTACAACATAATATGATATAGTTATCGAAACCGATTAGTTTCTGTTAAAAAAGAATAAATGGATATATTTATAGGAGGTATTACGTTGCACGCAAAATCGAAAACAAAAAAAACTTTACAATAAGTATTGTATGTATTGTATTGTATTGAAGTAAATGTATATTTCTTAAATGAACCAAGCACATATCATCTCGAAAGTTCATCTCGAAAAATATTTATAGTTTATGTAGCATGCGCACGTAAGAATATAATGTGTACAAAGTACATTTTTTAGAATCTCGAGTTATAGCTGCGCAACTATATAGACTATCATCGTCGGCTTATTAGTTATCATATAAACTCGAGCATATACAAAGAGCGTATTTAATGTATATGTTTGTTTAAAAGACTTGAAACCAAAAGAGTGTTTCAGAATACGCCCGAATTCAATTTCCTCGTCTTTCGCAAAGAACGATTTCTTTTAATCGATTATTTGCACGAATGATTTGGCGACTGGCGAGTATCGATTGCTATTTGGAGCACTTTTACTGCATTAAAACGTGATGACAGGCACAAAAAATAAAATTAAAAAAAACACACACGACATTGTAAAATCAATACATTTTTCGCTCCGCTCAGAATCTAAAATCTATAAAAAAAAATCAAACAGTAAAGATTGTACCTATATAGGCCTTAAATTATTTGACACTAGTCCAATGTGCGATCTACACACACATTTTCGATCCAGTGAGCCACCTACATACTGCAATATTAATAGTTATTATTAAAAGTCATTTATCCTTCTTATTTGATAAAAGTTCATCATAATTTATGTCATAAAAGCCTCTTTTATGTCTGATGAAAATTCTTCAAATATAATTTGCTTGTTTGGCTGAAGGGATCTCCACCACTCCTCTTAAAGTTGTCTAGGCAATAATAGAAATGTGCCATTTACTCTTATTTCATATCGCTTTTTCAGTGTTTTCCATAAACATTCTATGGTTTGGGTATTAGCATTTATATCAGGATTAAAAAACCATTTTTGATGATTCACGATATTTTGTATGTATCCTTCATTGTTTAACGATGAATAAGCTATCCGTTTATCACTATGGATTATGCTTCCTAGTTCTACTTCGTTTTTATTTATAGGAAGTAAGGTTGCTTTGTCACGTTTTCTACAATGATTAAACGTCATTCCAAAATATTTTATTTTGCCACAAAATTCAAAACCCACGAACCAAATCCACGTGTTCCATAATTTTTTTTACCCACTATATTATTATCTTCTTTGGTATCATCACTATAATTTTCACTTTCCTCATTTGATCTAATATCATCAGGTCGAAGATAATGTATTATGATGTTGTATTTGCTTTTACCTTTGAATAAAGGCTCATCGATTTGAATTATCATATATTTTCCACGTAATTTTGATCGCTTGTCAAATTTATAAATAGTCACATCGCGATATAAATTAAACCAATCGATAACTATATTCATATTTCAACGAGTAAATTGTACAACTTCATGAACTGGTACCAAATATGTTCAATACTATATCAACTCCATTATCTCAGTTAATAATAAATTATTGTGACATCTATTATTTAAATCTAAATAAGAAAATAATTGTTTTCGAATTGAACAATAAGTTTGGCAATCACTTTTTAAACACATAAAAGAAATGTATTTTTTAAAGGCACCATATGAGTTTCGTTTTTTACTCGTTCTCTCACATTTCTTTAATACTTTACCACAATAACCTGAATAATGGACTATTGATTTGAGTATTTACTCTCAATATACACGAACCTTTTTTTTCAAGAATCAAAAGGATGTTTAAATAATAGGTAATCTTTATTTACTTTTAATGAGCTGACAAAACCTTAATGAATTCGTGAAGTTATGCATAATATATGGTAAATGGTTTTTATATTATGCACTCTATACTTAGTATATAATCTGCAGTATACCGTTGAAGTGGGGTCACTGATATATTTGCAGTTAAGAGAGCATCATGTTTTAAAAATTTCAACATTTACATTATCGGATATAAATTCAAAAGTCCAATGGTATTTTACCTACCCAGCTTATAATCAGCAATCAGCAAGAAGAGCAATAATAGTTCACCCCTCCTCCTCCCATCAAACTAAAAGCGAGTACCTACAGTAAAATTGTCTTCCATGCCAGAAATTCCCAAATTGTGGATCGCGACCCAAAAGTGGGCGGCAATTATGTTTTTGGTTTAAGATTTGGTTTAGATTTTGTTCTAATTGGCAAAGTTTTGTTGGGCTATTTGACCGTTATTATATTATTGTCATCTGTTTGTATTGCTATTATCTTATTGTAATATTCATAGTACCTATTTATCGGCGTAATTATACACTAGCTATCAGAAGCTGTAAAAGCGCATTTGCGATAAAGTAACACACGTGTATTGTAAGAGGTCAAACACGTACCGTTATTACTTTTTGTCGATGTTCGAATTTAGTTTCATCATTGATAATTATTACCCACGACGATTATAAGTGTGCAAGTGACGTGTCACAGCAACGTTGCCAGACTAAAAGTTAACGCAAAATTACACGTCGATCGATGATAAAACAAAAACAAAAAAGTCATTGGTACTTCATGAGTCGCCAAAATTCCGCAAAATAAGTCTTACCATAAACATTTTGGGATCTACGCTTTTATATATTTTCATGTATGCTTACAGTACGAGATATACGTGAATAATCTATATAAATAATAATATATGACGCGTAATTTAGAGCAACCTGTTGAGCTTCACATGCTGACATGTAATAAAACACTTGCATAGCAATCGATACTCGCCAGCCACCAAATCATTCGTGCAAATAATCGGTTTTTTTTTGAATGATAGTTTTTGAATTTATTTAATTTTTCGTGTCACCAAAAGATACACACAAACTATATTATCAGTATTGCTTCTGGTGGATAAGTAAGTCTATTTGGTACTTTGGGGAAGGTCATTTTTGAAAATTCTCAATAGTTTTTAAAAGCGTCAGGATAAACAAGAAAAAAATTAAAGAAAAACAAGAATTTTTACGCAACACTTGTTTTTAATAAAATCAATTTTGTTTTTTTAAGTAAATCAAAAGTTTGTGAGTGTAGATGCATGAAAATTTTACCAAATGTTTAAATATATGTTTTTTTTTTTAATAAAAAATACATTTTTCATTATATATTTTTTTAAGCTACTTATAGGCATAAAAAATTTCTGGTTCTTTAAAAATTACCTTAATCAGTCAAAAAAACTGAAGATGTAATACAATGTTTTTCATAACTTATTATAAGTGAAATTTTACAAAAAAGTTGAGCGTAAGTCTATAATAGTTTTTATATGCGTCTAAAGTTAAAATTTCGATAAAATACGTAAAAATCATGAAATTTTGCATTTTTTTTTTTTTTTTATTAGGAAATTCTTAAAAAATTTTCTATTTAAATCTAAAATTTTTAAAATTTCACACAAGATTGTCCATAATTTTTTCTAACTTTCAAAAAAAAAAAAATTTACCAGAAAGACAAACTAATTTTTTATGAATGTTTGAAATTAGACATTGGACATTAGATTACCATTTTCTATACACCAAAAAATTTAAAAATATTTTTACAATTTTTGAGCTAATTGTTAAATTAGTATTGTTAATTAATAAAAAAGACATTTTTGATTTTATTAATTTTTTTTTTCTTTAAATATCGATTTCTTGAAAATTTAGTACAAGTTTTTTCATAAGTTGTTAAAATAGTAGATAAAAAATAATAAAAATGCATAGGCACAATTTTTTTTATAAGAATTTTAACTTCAAATTTTGACCGAAATTCATCATCGATCATTTGCAAATTGTTTTGAGTTAAAAATTTATAAAATGTTTATTTTTTATAGTGAAGGATTGAAAATTTAAAATAAAGTTTTACGTTATTTTAGTAGTGTATTTAATAGTGTAACCAAAAAATCAAACAAAAAAAAATGTATTAAAATAATATTTTATTATAGATATTTTAAGTTCAAATTTGGACGAAATTAGATATTTAAAATATAAAGAATAACAATGTTAGTTATTTCGTAGTAATTTAAAAATATTTTTCGTGGATGTTCGAAACTTTTAAAGTATATTATTATATTTTAAATACTTAACGAAATTTTCATAATGCAATGTTTTCTACAAAAATTAATTCGACCTATTGTGTTAATAATAAAATAAATGATTTTAATAGTAATGATTTAATAAAATACACTTAGTTATATAGGTTGAGAGACCGTCTTCGCTCATTATTATTTTTCATATACAATGATTTTATATCATTGAATTCAAATTTAACAAATTCATAACATTGATCTCATTTTACACCCACTGTACGGCAGAGCGGTACCCATTTTTTGGCATTTTTTTATTGATTCTATGTGTAGGTATAATATTATGTATATTTATTTTTTGTAAATATGTATTCAATACTTACTGAAATGTTGTATGATTTTATTATAACATATAACATATTGTATTTGTTCAAATGTAATCTGCATACTACGAATTTATTGAAATCGAGAATTCATAATATTATAATATTTATTTTAATACTTATACAAAATTGTGAACAGAACGCTTTTAACTATTGTCGTACTGGCATAAAACAAGAACAAGTTACTATGATCACATTTATATTTCAACGAAAATAAAACTATTTACACACTACAAGTGAATTTGCCAATGTTAAAAGGGAAGTATCCTACGTTAAAATGCCAAATGTTCACTCTGCATCCTTTGAATTTTTAGGAAGTGTTTGATATGTTGCTGGTCGAATAGATTTTATTGACATATCGGTGTAAGAACTGATTTCGATTACTTCTATTGTTAGACATAATGATTTGTAAAACGGATAGGTACATAGCGCAGTTATAGTCGCATGATTTCAACGCATAGTGCTCATTTATAACATTCTTTTTTATCTTTAGCAAATTTGTTTGATACTCAAAAACGTGACACGCATAATAAATAAGTCCACAATAGTAGATGCCACTTGACTGGTTACTAGGATTGGTGTTTATAATATTCTACTCAGTTTAATTTATACTATTCGTCTGTTTGTCTGTATACCTAACTAAAATACACATAACTTCTTTGAAAGAAAAAATGTTCTACCTAAATGGGGGGATATCTCGAGTGCGTCCCGATTTTAATTTTTACCTTTTTTATAGCTTGAGTGTGTCCACAGTCTTATCTACAAACTATATTTGATAGCCCGTGTAGATCCTCGGTCTACAGCTATATAAGTACTTATTTATGATAAATCGACCAAACGCTTTTAAGACTAATGGTCAATTATAATAGTTTAAATTAATAGGTCAATAAAGTTTTATATGAAAATTTAGATTGCAATAATAAAATTTTAGGTATTTTTCTAGTTATAAAAAAGGCTACTTCTAAAAAAGTTATATCAGACTGGAATTAGATAAAATATTTATGATCTAATGTAATCATATTTAACAAATAGAACACATTCAGTAAAAATAAATAATATATACAGTAATTAATTACATATTTCCCATGTTGTTCCTCGAGGTACTGTTCTAGGTCCCATTTTATGTATTATTTATATTAATGGTTTATTAAATTTGAATGTTAATTCTAAAATTATTAATTATGCCAATAATAATTTAATTGTTGTAACTGATAAAAACACTAATTCTTTATTCTCCAATGCTATTAGAATTATAAACAACGTAAAAAAATGGTTTGATAACAATCTATTAGAATTAAATCTTAATAAATCTAAATACATATTTTTTAATAGTACTCCTGTACTTAATTTATCTAACAAATTATGCGTTCACACAGCACAATGTAATGGTGACTATAATAATTATATAATATCAGAATAGGTTAATGTTATAAAATACTTAAGTATGTTATGAACCTTTGTTTTTGATTATTAGTTTTAGCTTAGGTAGTATATTATCTCGACCGCCACCGCGAAAACACGTTTAATGACGCGACGTCAGACGAGTATTATTCGTCAAATTTATAATACGTTTAATAAGATATTCATTAATTTAAGTATATTTAATAGTTCTGCTGTAAACTGTCTCACCTTAATAAACTAATTAGTAACTCAACGAACTTGTATTAATTCCTGAACGAACCCAACCTACCAACTTTCTTTAACCGTCTTTTGGAAGATACCAATCGGCGGCAAGCTCAATTTGACATTTACCGTATCAACTGGGTAAGTCATAACAGGTAAACTATTGAAAGTAAACTAAAATGGGCCATTCATATAAATAATTTAACAAATAACGTTAGAAAATTTTTCTTTTTATTTCATGATACAGATTCTTATTTAATATTTACATCAAACGCTTACTATTTTTATCCTTAGTACAATCCATCATTAGTTATGGCATTTGTTATTTGGGGTCAAGCATATGATTCACTTACATATCGACTAAAAATCACTCTTAATAGAGTAATTAAATTTTTACTATTGAGGCCTATGTATTATTATAATGATTCTGCTTCTTTCCTCCAGTGTAATCCAGTAAAATATTTCTATTAACTTTTTATAATTGTAGTAGCCGGATATAGTCACATTAAGTGTCATTACATTATATTTGTCTTTAACTGTACGTTTTTTATTATAAATTAATTACGCAATAGTGTAGTATGACTGTGGAAACGCACTGGCGTACGTGACACCTCTAAGCCCTAAAACTGTCAGGTCAGCTGAATACCTCTCCTGAATACTGGGTGCCAGCCGACGACGAATGCGAGTCGTCCGACACAGGGTAGTCCGTTCTAGGGAAGTGAATCCAGTACACGGCTCATCTGGCAGTTTTTGCGAGAGCTCATGTCTACTCCTTTGCGCTAGCAAAGGATCGTTTATACTATTAATCATACGAATGTAAACCTCATAAATTCCATCGTATTTTACATCGGATCAGTTTATTTGTTTTTTTCTTTGATCAATAAAGTATTATATTTAGTACACAATTATCCACATTTTCATTATTGGCAGCTGGTACATTGTCACATCGCACGCTCGAAAATACATCACATAATAACTAAATCATTAACACTGTAATGTGCAAACACTGTATTTATTTATTCTAAAGTTAATTTTGTGTATACTGTTTGATAAAGTGTCTATTTTTTTTCTCGTTTTAATTTTCCTAAAGTTTTCACTTTATTCAGTATACATAATATTATTGTGTAGATTGCGTGTTCAGCTGTAGACTGAAGTTTTCGTTATCGAATCGAGTGTAATTAATAATAATCTAATATATTCATATCTATGCCTGAGGCTTTTAAAAGGGATTAAATCTGTATGGCTGTATTTGACGTTTAAAAGAACATTCTATATAGATTTAAATTCGACATCAAGATTCCTTACAACTCGTCCACAGGACCACTATAATAATAACCATTATCATATTTTACACGAATGGCTTGCAAATGTATGATATTATGTAGGCGGGATGTATTTTAATAAGAAATTCAAGAGATTGATACCGGGGCCCTCTTCTCGTCAGGATTACCGAACGCAAAGCCAAAATGCTTGATGTATTTAATGTTGAAAATTTAAAAATATAAATTGAAGTCCCTGGCCAAATAGTGGTGAAAAGGGGAGGGGAAGGGGAAAGATCCAGATTTTTTTCAATATTTATAATAACTTATACATAGGTAACCATAAAATATATTTTTAATAATTTAATATTTTTAAAATAGTGTACGTATGTTAAAAAATTATTCATCTCTCTTCCCATAAGAAATTCTTTTGACCGCCACTGGCTCGTGTAATAACGTTTTCAGTCGACTGAACCAAAAATAAAAAAAAAATAGATAACCGAAACGGTTGTTCCGTAATAGTGTCGAGTACTCGAGTATAGCTCGTCATTGAGTATAGGTCACTATAATGTAGGTATGTGTTAAATTTGAATCCAATGATAAATCATAGCACGGTCTGTCAACCTGTTATATTACTAAGTGCCTTTGTTTTATGGTATATATTTATATTGCAATGTTATAATATAGTTAATTATTTTATATTAGTATTACGATAGGCTGGATTACTTTTTACCAAAAACATCCCATTCATTAAATTATTAATGTTTAATTACAATTAATTATCATAAAAATAAATTGTATAGAAACTACCCTCAACGTTGAAAATCAAAGAATTCATTCTGCTTAAAAAAATTAAGTTGGACAATATTTTTTTTTAAACACACATCGTTGTAAAATTGCTTCACTCAGAATTTAAAATAAATAAACTTATTAAACGTTCAATGGATCTAAATAGTTTAATGTCATTGTAGTATTGACATATACAATAATTATAGGTAAGTACATGCCCGCACCTGTAAACATAAAGCTGGATTTTTCCAGTTATTAGCACTCTTGCATCTATTGTTATTAATAAGACTCCGCACCGTCCTACGAAAAATAATTGTAGTTAAAAATTCAATAAATCTTGCTGTTAAAAACACTTACTGTGTCTGGTAGATAAATGTTTTAAAATACAAACTACTGACTGTTATAATTTTTTGGTTTTTTTGACGAAGAACGCGATCGTTAAATCTAACTCGAATATCGCGGCAATTATATATAAGTATGTCGTAATATGCAGATGCATAATAATAATAATAATAATACTATATATAGATAAATTAGGCAAATAATATAAACGCTATAATATGCTATATGTATTACTATATTATTATTATTATTATTATGGAGTACCACCCGCCACCAGAACGTTTGCAATTTAATGAATTTTATCTGCTCAGTATAATAATATATTATATTGTTTTTATAAAAAAAAAATGTTTTTGGTATAAATAGCTTAAAACTAATATAAATATTTTGAGAATTTTTTTATGTACTGCAGTAAATAAAAATATATGTATAAAAGCAGAAGATAAACCCCATGAATAATATTGTTTTGAAATACGTACAACAAAATATTTAAAATCGTTATTTTTCTTTTAAATGAAAATATGAAGTAAAATTTTATCAAAAACTAGTTTTACGTAAAAATTCAATCTGAAGGATATCGACTGGAAAAAATGGTATAATTTTTATATTTGAGTTTTTGGATGCTCCTTAAAATTGGATTCTATAAGAAGCCAAAAAAGAAGGACGAGTAATTTGTGTATCAATATTATTTTGCAGTATTAATTTGGGATTTTAATAGGAGACGTAATTGATTATATCAATGATTTAAAGATTTAATTTTAATGTGGGTTGTCCAAGATTAAGTAAAGGTTAAACATTTTTACTGCACCAAAACGTGATGACGGCTACAAAAAAAAAACACATCATGATAGATTTTAATCGCTTCGTTCAAAATTTAGAAATATGATTTGAACTTTTAGTAAGGTGTACTCATTGCACAAATAATTAACTACATACATAACGTTTTATTGTCTATAGTTTTCAGCATTTTATGAAAACATCACGAAGTTCTCAGATTATTCGTTTTCCGTAATTCGGTATGCCAGAATCCCTAAAGCAAATAAATAGATGCATATAGTATTATGATCTATATATTATTATATTCAAGAGCAGCAATTGTGCAGACAAGTTTTAATGTATTATTTATTATTATACTGTTGATTTCGACAAAAATACTTTTAGCCCTCAAGGGCACTTTCGAGTTTGCATTTTATTGTTTTATGCATCGTTTTGGAAAATAACGACTGTTTTAAAACTCCGCAGACATTTTTCATACAGATCTCATCAATGATATAACAAAAGATTTAGGTACCTACGGTTTATGGTACATAACTGGTACATAACTAGTTCAAGGGAGTGCGTACTATATTATGTTAATAATGCCTAAAACATTTTTAACAACGATATACGCACAATGCGGTTATATTATTTGCATAACGGTAATATATTTTTAAAAAAAACCTTTGAAGCACACGATTCCGAGTGATTCCGTGATTTTATGGCATAGTTCCCTTCATTTTTCTGTGCTTATACGTACATTAGAAAATATTCGATAGATTCATAGTAAAATTCTTCAGAAATACCTCGCAAGCTCGCACATAATAATATATACTATAGGTGCGTACCTGCTTAAGAATACTGTATTCTAAAAAAATTATTAGATGTTAATTAAATAAAAAGAACATAATAATAAAAATCCGTTAAGTAGGTAACTACTCTGCTATGTAAAACTGGTACCTTGTTACTAAGTAAGCATTGATGATGGATGTCAATGACTTTCTATCAAATGTACAAACGAAACTGTATAATATTATCTAGTAACCAAGTTATTATACAAAAACTATAATAACGAGTTTGTATACACATATTGCAATTAAGTTTTTTCATTATTACATTGCGAATATACTTTGAAGTTTGATTAGTTAATTCTTTAGCATCGTAACCCGGCAAAATACACGTAACTACGTTCATGGCTATATGGCCGTGAATAAAATGAATGCTTACCTCAGTAGATGGAGTTGGGCGCATGTGGGCGAGAAATCGTACTTATGCGATGTATGTGATAAGCCGTTTGTTCAAATCAATGGTCTAGTGAAGCATAGACGAACACACAGGAGAGTAAAACCGTATGCATGTGACGTATGTGATAAGTCGTTTTTCCAAAGTAACAGTTTGATGAAACACAAACACGACATGCGTAAGTTTTTCTCCTGTATGTGTCTCCGTCTATACTTTGTTAGACCATTGATTTGAGAGAAGGACTTTACACATACATCGCACGAGTACGATTTATCTCCCACACGTGTCCTCTAACTACCATGAGGTGAGCGCTTATTTTATTCTTACATGACGTATATATGATAAGTTCTTAGAGAAAGTGACACGGAACATGGACGGATACAAACAGGGAAAAAATCGTATGCATGTGAAATAGGCATGTGATAAGTTGTTTTCTCAAAGTAACAATATGACGAAATATAGATGGGCACATACAAGAAAGAAACCATACACGTACGATGTTTGTGACAAGACGTTCACTCGAAGCATTATTCTGACAAGCACAGATAGATGCACACAGGAGTTTAATAATAGACGCAGTCTATATCCAAGTTAATAATATAAGTATTTTTGGAATGATAAGTGAATGTGACGACAAATTGTGATATTTAACTGTCACATAAACAAACAATTGTTCATGTTCATTTGTTATTTTGTAGTTCTTTAATCTTCTTTGGTCTTCTTGGTTTCGGCTTATCAAGACCATACCTCTAAATAAACATACTGCCATCTATCTTTTGCTAGATCCCGCCAATTACTGATCGGATCCACTGTTTCAGTATCTTTTATAACGCAATCCTCCCATCTTAAATGTGATCTTCCAAGAGGTCTCCTCCTCACTGGGTTTTCGTCTATTCATTTTTTTATTAGTGACTTGTGTTTCTTCCAGGCATTTCCAGCCTAAACCAGTCTTTTTTAAAATCTCTTTCAGTATATTTGGTTGCTGAAAAAGAGATTGAAGTTCACCGTTGTGTAGTTTCCTTCATTCATTTGTTTGAGCATCAAAGTATGCCCCATACATTTTCCTTTGTACTTTCCTTTCAAATACTGCCATCCTTAGTTCCTCAGTTTTTCTCAGAGACTATGTTTCTGCTTCAAAAAGGGCGTGACATTAATAAAGTTAAGTGTATTTTAACTTTTAAGTTCTTAGATATTGCTCTTTTTCTAAAAAATTTACTTAGTCCATAGAAACATTTATTTGCTGATTGTAATCTCATTGATATTTTTCCTTTTATATCGTTATTTTGGGTAATAAATGACCCTAGATATTTAAATTACTACTCTTTTAAATCTGTATTCTTCCACTTCGATAACTTCTTCTTGTACTCGATTCCTATTTTCTCGGCTAACCACTATGTATTCCATTTTTTCTTTATTAATCTTAAGTTCTACTTTCTCAACAGTCTTTATAAGTGATTTTCCCATTTGTATTATTATTTTTTTATTTTTTCCCAATTGTGCAATATTATCCGCATACACCAGAATATTAATTTTCGATTAATTTAACTCAACCCCTTCACATAAAGTGGTTTCTCTTACTATCTTATCTATCACTAAGTTAAATAGTATTGGGAAAGTGCATCCCCTTATCTGAAGTCTATCGCTACTTCCACTGGTTGTGGCACTATATTAGGTAACTTTACTTTAATCTTTCTTCTTATTATACTCGCTTTTAAAGTTTAACTAGCTTTTTTGAAAACTTAAATTCCTTGAGTATATTAATTAAGTCAGCTCTGTGGATAGAGTCATAGGCTTTCTTGAAGTTTACAAACAATATATACATATCTTTATTGAATTCCCAAATTTTTTGAAGGGTCTACCTAATTACAAAGATTTGATCTGTTGTGTACCTATTTGGTTTGAAATCTCTTTGGTAATATCTTATTATCCCTTCCGTAGCCGGCTTTATTCTATCTAATTGACAATATACTAGGATTTTATAGGTTGCATTTAGTAATGCAATATCCCTACAATTGTTGCATATCCAGGGGTCGTTCTTTTTGTGGATAGGGTACACTAATGCAGTATTTCACTCTTTTGGGAGTCTTTTCTCCTGCCACACCCTTTCAAAACACTGTGTATTCTTAATATTGTTTCCTCTAATCTATTTAATATTTGAAAATCAAGTAGAAATTTCCCTGAATCTCATCTTCTCCGGGGGATATTTGATTTTTTAGCCTTTTTATTTCATTACTAGTTAGGAGTGGATATTCACAATCATTGGATTCTACTAGTGTTCATTCAAACGTTTCTTCTGTATTTTTGCAGTTGAGTAGTTTACCAAAATATTACCTCCATTTTTCTAAGATTTCTTCCTGTCTTCTTGTCAGTGAACTATCATCATTTTTCAAAAACTTGTTATGTTTTCTAAATCTGCTTTTATAGAGTTTTTTTAGTACAACTGTCTCGTTCTATTCATTTTAGCATCTGCTTATGCTTCTTCCAATAGCTTCCAAGTGTATTTTCGTTTTTCATTCTTGAATACTCTACTTGCGCTTTTTTGATATTCTTTATATGTAATTTCTTTTCTTCTATTATGTTGGTCATTAAGCTATTAAATTCTAGCTTCTTTCCTCCGATTTAAAGCATCTCTACACACATCATTAAACTATGGTTTTCTAGCAACTTTTAGCTTCCCAACTTCTGACTCTGTCACTAATTTTTATAGTATCTTTAATTTTCTTCCATTTTGTATCAATTGAGTCATTTATACTTGTATCTAACCTTCTGATTTCTTTCGACATCTGATGCTTAAATCTCTCACATGTATTCACATTGTTTAGTTTAGCTGTAGAGTGTAGCTCGTGAGTAACCTTTTTTTATTTTGACTTTCATTTTTCCTTTAACCAGATAATGAACCAAATTACCATCGGCTCCTCTCATTGTTCTTACGTCTTGAATGTAATTTTTGAATCTTGTGCTCACTAGAATATAATTGATTTGGTTGAAATAACTTCCGTCTAATGACATCAATGTTCCCTTATAAATATCTTTATGAGGAAACATTGTACTTTTCACAACAAAACCATTTCCACATGCAAAATCGATAGTCTTAATCCGTTATCATTAGTAATTTCGTATACACTATGGCCACCAATTATTGATCTAAAAATAACTTCTTTACCAATTTTTCCGTTTAGGTCACCCAAGATTATTTTTATTCTATATTGAGATAATGCATTTAATGTTGAGTCTACTCAATCATAGAAATCATTCTTCTCTTTCTGTGGTTTGTCTCCGAAAGGTGTATATACATTTATGAAAGTTATCTCAAAAAATTGTACCTTCATTGTTAACATTGATATCTTTGAATTCTTTTTTATTTGGTATTTAGCTTTTATGTACTGCAAAACCAATTCCAAACTGTCGTTGTTCGTTACACTTACCATAAAGTATTGTTGTTCCTTGAATATCTAACATTCCAGTGTCATCCCACCAAATTTCTTGTAAAGCCACTATTTTCAATTTATATGTCTCTATTTCTTTAACAAATCTTTGGGCAGCTCCAGATTTTAAAAATGTACGAAGTTCCATGTTCAAAAACACTAAGCCATTTTTCCAATTTCCAGTCATATTATCCAAAGCTCCACGTATCCGAGGCATATTTATTAGTTCCCGAACGTATCGAGTTAAAATATTTATCCAAACTTCGTGTTTTATCTTCGAACAGATTAATATAATATTAATAATATAATGAGATGAGGATACATAATATTATACATACCTACACATGCATGTGTAATATGCCTTTATCGTATGCATTGCAGAGCTTTGCGTTATGGTATATGCACTACGTTTACAACTCGCGCCGGGTGTAGATGATTCCCAATTTTATTAAAATGTATACAATAATATGATGGTAGTTGTAAATTAATATTATACAATTGCTATGGTAGTATTAAATAGTTATATATATATATAATACCGTTAATTATTATTGCCCTCTGTACACGATATTTTCAATTATCATAGTAGTCAGCTACTATAAGTATACAACGTATAAACGATAAATATAATAAAAATATAATATACAACGCAAAATATCAAAACGGTTTCTTCTATCTTTTTTTATTTTTTTTTCTCTCGCTTAGCTCGTCCTTTAGGGTTTATTCTAATTACATGCCACGTGGTATTCAGCAAACGTATGATAATGTACAATTTAACTTCTACGGCGATTCCCTAGCGCCAAACTTTTTCGAAGCAATTATTCTAAAAGCACGTAGCGCAATAATAATAAGCACGGAAGAAATTATTATTCACATTCGAAACATGGCATTTTGAAAGCTATGAATTGCTCAAAACTCGCGGTCGTCGCCGTACATAAATAATACTAACGAATTTCAAGAAGTAATTCTTTATTTACAATTTTTTCTTCCGTTTTTTCACGGGCTTTTTTCCGAATGGGCGATTTATTCATTTTGACGTGCGTTTAATTTTCGTTACACTATGAGTACACCTATAACAATACAAATTCTCCCAAATGTCAACATTTAACATATATATATATATGTTACAATAATAATACGACGCGTATACCATATGATTCTGGAATCCCGTATACCCGATGACGGTGGCGGTGGCAACGGCGTGATGACCCTAAGCACGGACCCGATAATATTATTGTCCGGCGACCTACACAGTACTTACCCACTCTGCTCTCGTCGCACACAAGTATGAACAGATCATTAACCTTCTACGATTGTTTACGACTATAAATGACAACATCAACGACGATGGTGAGTCGTAACAACACATGATATATGTATATAATATGTATATTGTGACGTGTGTTTTCTCATACGGCGAAACGGCGCAGTATAGATACGCGAAACCCCTTAAAAGAATAACCCTCTAGCTACAGTGTAATATGTACAACGCTAATCATTAAAGCATTATACGTTGAAGTATACTTTATGAATATATATATATATATATTGACATGTCCTCTAGGCATAATATGCATTAGCGATTCCAATCTGTTCTTTGCAAAGACTACGAAAAGTAAAAAGTACTAAACATTGTCGCTCGCGCGGATGACAATACATATGCCTACGTGTATAAGCTGCACCGGTTTGAATATACCTATAATTATATGTACATCGTGCTGAGCTCGCTGTTAACATTGAGAGTATATTATTATCCTGCACTTTGCAAACAAAACATTAAAACACTTAAAAACAGTGCATGCCAGATTATCCCCTGACATGGTTTTCAAAACAGATAAATTATATTTACTTGTACACGGAATAGTAAAAAAATCAACGAAAATATTTATGGCAAATCGATTACATCGCTGTTTGTATAAGCCTAAGTGCCGTGAGATCGTCCGGTATAATAATATATTGTACAAAATAGGTTTATGGATGTTTCGACGACATAATTTTATTTTAGAACTTGTTTCAGTGATGCGGAAAGTTTTCAGCACACGTACGTTAAACGAAAATATCATAAACAGATAGATTTCGGTGCAAATCAGTAACTAATTATCTCAATATATCGTCAACATACTGCGGGTGCATAATGTCATATAATAAAATTATTAAATATGGGCAATACAACATTACTATATACGAACAGCTAATCCTCTCCCAATTATATGACCGTCCCGTTACTACGAAACACGTCTAATCGCATTAGACTAATAATGCATCATAAATGCATTATATTGTTATATTATGATAAAAATATTAAATTATATTATATTATATATTATATTATATTATATTATATTATTATATTATTAGTATATTATATTCTGATAAGAACTAGATGGCTCGCGGTTTCGGTCCCTTTGCCGTACTGCGCGTTAGTTGGACGCCGCTGGAAATAAAAATTACAAAAATAAGTGTTAAAAACCATTGCAATTGTTTTGACAACACAAAATATAATATGTTATAGGAATATGACCTCAATCGATCAAGTCGTTCAGAAGTTACACGATCACGATCACAGGTGCACATAAGGATTTTGGTATTATACTAACTGTTCTGCCCGGCGCTGACTGTGCCAAAGATTTGTTTATTTTATAAGTATATTTGTAAAAAAAAGTGCAACCAATGGTATCCATATAAATAAACAAAAACAATATTTTTTTTTTCGTGAGCCTAAGCCTATATTCGGACCCATGTGCTACTTTAGCTATACTTATAATCTATTAATATAACTTTTATTGTAAACGGTCAGGTCATTCAAAAGTTATACAATCATAAAAAAAAATACAATCAAGAATTAAATACCATATAAAGTTAGTATTGTCATACAAATTAGAATAAAATAGTTCTAAACTAGTTGCGGGCCTCACACGTCTGTTGGCGGCGCTTAGCGTGGTGATGGTGGGTCAATACAGCAAACATCCAAATTTGGTTTTAAAAATAAATATGATACGATTACGAATAAATAGACGTGGTGTGCAAGGGTGATTGAAAAACTGGTGGAGGTTGTATTCATCTATATAAGTATATAAAAACTAGGGTGTTCTGAATGACTGATTTATAACCAACGGAAATCAAAACCTATTAGAGCTATCGATTTTAAATTTTGATAGTAGATTAATATTATAATTTCACCGTGCATTAAGAAAGAATTTTCCGAAATTTGTATTTTAAAGAGGTGCTCACTTTAAGGATTTTGAGATTCACGATGAAAATCGAAAAATATTTTTGTTTATTAATGGTTACTATTAATTGCAACTTACAGACTAAAATATTAATAGTAGAAATAAGTTATAAAATTAGTATTTTATTTTGTATATAAAATATAATTGCCATTGGTTAATTGAGCAAATATGATAAACGTATGCATCAAATCGTCGCGTTTACGGACTCAAAATAATAAACTATATGAGAATGAATATACATTGTAATTTTTTTAAGAACAAAGTAATATTACCATTGATTAATGTTAATACACCTATATATATATATATATATATATATATATATATATAAATTAATGTTTGTCTGTATATCCTTTACCACTCTTACACTATTCATCTGATCGCCGTGAAACTTTTGAAAGTTGTTGAATGCACTCCCGTAAAAGTTTCTGGCGTGTAACATCCAATCGTATGTACAATATTATACGCTAAAAATTCTGGGAAAACTGAAAGTACTATTTTTGATAGGATATTTATGTATAATCTCTGCTTATTTATAGGATTATCAATGATTACATATTTTATAACTATTATAATAAGTAGGAATGTGGCATATACATAATATTATTACAAACAAATTTATAAAAAAAACAAATGTTTGGCATAGGTCACCGTTGCGATGTTTTTTATGTGGTTAATATTCTGATTTCACTTACTTACGCACCTCGCGAGGTCTTCAATCTAACGCAGGTGGATTGTCTACCTGATAATACACTGCTCGCATATTTTCCGCGATCCGTCGCAGTTTTACAAGTATAATCTTTGGCACGAGCAACACCGGGCGGGATAACTAGTTTTTTATAATATAATTACGATATGTATTCGGAAGTTGATTACAGTCAGTTTTGAACCATAATTACACAGTCTGTTTATATGTGGGTTCAATATTATTATGATTTTAAGTGAGCTGAAATTCCTTAAAATAAACAAAATCAATTTGCTCTCTCATTATTTAAACATCGCTATGACTCGATTATTAACAGCTACGATTCCGCGGCGTAAGTATTACGACGGTTTACATTTAAACTAATTACACGCGTGGGCGAATAATGATATTCTGAGAAGTTTATTGCAAATTAATAACGACGACGCCATATAGGAACGTGCGTGATGTATACTGTGCATACATAACATTATAAATATCACTGTGTTTTGAACAAAGCTCGGCGGGATCCGAACGAGCATTTAATGCAATACCGTTCAATTATAATAGCCCGCTGATGTTTCGCGATATAATCGTGCACCGGGCACATGATATTATTTATACAAGCGCACGCGTTGCGTAACAAATAACAATATTATAATTATTTGAACAGGTATAATATCAAACGCCACAGTCAAAGTCAAACTTTTTTTTTTTCACTTTCTCCGGCAATCGCGCCCACCCACACGCGGGTCGTGGCGATGGTCCTACAATAGTAATAATATTGTTTATATTCTGCGAACACGTAGGTAGGTTCCTATTATAAATGTGACGCACTATATGTACCGCGTACGCCGCCGACGTAGATCTATTGTTATACACATATTACGCGTGATCATGTATGTGTATATATTATTGTGCGCACGCTGCCGACGTCAGGTAACCTTTGGCGTATTATTCACTTACGGTATACATTAGTTATAGGTAGGAAGGCATCCACCACTGCATGTATGGCGTATAGGTACGCCGAAATACACGTGCGCGTGGGACATGTAGGGCATATATAGACGCTCGTGCAGCGATGAACTTGCGCCGACCGACATCTGTAGAGGTATTTTTCGAAGGGGGCAGTCGGCGAAAAAATATTTCGTTAAACAGTAAACTAGCGTGTTATAAATAATTGAGTGTTCGCGTAACGTATATATCATCAAAATCCGTGGGAAGGGAGTAGTTACAGCTTCTTTGACCGGGGGAGTGGGGGGCTGGGTTGTAAAACAATTATATTAACTTACATCGCACACATATTTATATTAAACCGTACTAGATGCTTACATGTGGTTGGCCAGCCAGTTCAACACCGTCCAATAAATGAATTATTATACTTTTACATTTACTTACTTTTATATTATAATATATATTATTACACGAAAACATGGAATTTATTGTTAGTATAGATCAGTGTTTCCCAACCTAGGAAGCGTGTACATATTGCCGGGGAGATGCAAGCAGTCATCGCGAAGTGAAACTTCTATTCATTAGGATATTTTTATTTTACAAAATATTGTGTTTAGTTTACAATAAAAGGTGATCAATTTTTTCAATTTATATGAGAGATGAGAGATTTTTGAAAATCTACAAAGGGAGCATAGATCAGAAGAGGTTAGGAACCACTGGTATAGATGTTGCGCACTGTTAGCCAAAGTATAATCATCTTAATGTATAACTCGAAAATTGAAAATATTAATTACATAATTTACCAAGGTATTTACCCAATCTAATATTGCTGGCCGGTCCTTTATTGTTTGAAGTCTTAACTTTGCGTGATTAATAATATCATAAATTCCAACCTATCAAACTATATTTATAACGAGAAAATTCTAACTGATAATTTTATTTTGTTAATACAATTATTATTACCAACTTTTATGAAGTATTTCAATAATAAAATAATTATGATCACACGGCGTCTTAGATAGGCTATCTGGGTACATTGTTGTCGTGCAGTTCGTTCTTCTAGTATCTCACGTGTCCATATTTTGTTCATTAAATTCAAATTTTAATGGAAATCTCACATACTATATTTTATATTATACCACCAGAAACCTTATAAATAATACATTAAACATTATGTATAGAAAGTAGAAATATAGAAATTAATAATAAACCGTCTATAAAATCAACAGGCATAATTATTAAGTAATTTAAGTATCTATACTCGTGAGCTTTCAATAGATTAAACTAGAATATAATGACTTTATAGATACACTAGGTACTATAATAACTGTACATTATTTCACCTGATCTCTTCGTTTATTTAAACTTTAATTATAAAAGTAATTTCGAGTAATTTTATTTTATCAGTATGTATTATACTTCTTACTCGAATTTACTTTTGTCTTATCTTGTAACAAAATTGTTAGTCAAAAGTTTTCTTCTTACGTAAGTTTTAAAGTATTTATAGGATATGGGGATATTTAGAGAATGATTATTAAGGTTTAACAGGCATTTAATAAAATGCAGCCATTGAATTGTATATACACACGTGTAATTGAAACATAACATATTAATATACATAATATTATCATTGACTATAAATCAATAGCATAGCCAAGATTTTTAACTAAAGGGGAGGGGGGCTAAATATTTTTTTGATCGAGTTCATCCTCCTCTCTCCTTTTACCCCTTTCTGTCCGAACTAAAAGAAATATTTTCATCAAGATGCATTTTTAATATTAATTAATTAATTATTCATAATAATATTAATTATAATTCAGTTCAATCTTAACTGCTCCATTCTGACAGCTGCATCCTCCTAGGAGAATTTTGAGCAATAGAAGTAATTATTTTATTTTCATCAATGCTTTCTTTTTTTATAGTTTTAGCCAAAGCTAACCCATTGAGTGTATTTACGATCATAGGTTACCAAGTGCCAACATAGTTAGAAATAAATACCATTGATAATTGTATATAATCAAAGCAGAAGCTTACACGTATTATATTAAGACCTAAAGTGTATGCTATCTTTTTCTAAAAATGTTATTATCTTTATTCTTCGTCGCTAAGATAAAATGTTAAACTTAAGGCATGATAATGTAACGTTTAATGTTTATAGTGATAAAATATGATTGTTCAATTGTTGTTTGTTAACGCCTATGTAACAATCCCCAACATTAAGTAAGTTAATTCTTAAGTCTTAAATACTAAATAGTATATATACATAAACGCGGCCCATAGAAGGGTACCCCTCTGTTGCTATAAATCATCGAGAAAATTAAGTTTTAAATTTAATTACCGGAAAATCCCGCGCTCGTTACATGCGTACTTCTTAGATTGTGCTAATACAGAGTAATACACTTATACGTATTTATATAAATAAACATATATAATATATCATACTGGTCATTTATTTCAAAAATTAACAGTAATTATTTATAATATTAATTTTTGTCGAAATTTTCTTTTTAAACAATTTATCAAGACATACAATCCTAACATTATGCATTACTCTTATTTTTTTCACCATTAGATTTGTTTGTATATGAAAAACAATTATCGCCTTTTAATTTTTATGGAAGACTTTATTTATTTTTAGCTGATTAAATAAGTATATCGTATCTACAGTCTATTATATTACTTAATAGGCGCATGGTTACTGAAACAAAATAGGATTTTCTGAGCGCCGAAAACTATAAAACCTATTTCTGTTTTATTTTTATTATTTCACCTTATTTATAACTATAATACGATTGTATACGTGTATATATTATAATAAACATAATATGTGTATATGATATATATACATATAATAATAATTTATTCAGTTGAATAAAATGGACAGAGGCCCAATAGTACAGATAGATTAAGTGCAATATTATTAATTACAAAATAAATATAACATTACATACAATAATAACTTATGCAAGAAATTTACAATAAGAATATAATAAATAATATACAACATTATTTTTTAATTGATAGACAAACCCAGCATTACATATAAACGTTGTTCATGTGAGAATTTAATATCTCCTTTAATGAAAAAAAAAATCAACTCTCATCGAAAGTTTATTGCATAGAGCCTTAGGAATAAGTGAGTTTTTTAAATAGTTAGTGCTATGTACTAGAATTTAAAACATTGGTGTAGAACGGTTACTATAGGCTGGAATATTAAAGGGAATACAATTATTTAAAAGATCGGGAGTATCAATAACACTATTAATTAATTTATAAATAAAAGTTATATTAGCTAATTCACGCCTGAAAGATAAGCCTAGGATATTGAGAGAAGGCCTAATTTGTCTATAATCGTGGTTATCAATGGTCAAATTAAATTTTAAAGACAACAAATTTCAAAAACCGATTTTGAACGTATTCAATGAAATCAATATCAGTTTTAAATTATGGATTCCAGATAGGAGCTTTGTATTTAAGAATAGACCTAACCAACGCATAATATAGGAGTTGTTTGAATGATCTAAGGTCTTTAAATTCAGATGAATGGCGCTTAACAAATTCCCAAAATTTCAATGATTTTTTACAACACACTCAATATGATTATGGAAATTTATGTTATAGGTTAAAGTTATTTCTAAATCGGTAACAGGTGAGATTGATCTAAGTTGAAAATTATTTATAAAATACGTATAAATTATATGCTTGCGGGATCTGTAAAAACGCATTGATTAACACTTATCAATATTTAGGCACATGCCCAAATTAGTACACCAATTAGACAAAATATTTAATTCATCTTGTAAAACTAGACATTCATCCGTCGAGGAAATACGAATAAATATTTTTAAATCTCTGCAAAGAACATAGTGTGGTATTTTTTAAAAACTAATGACATTTCGTTTATAAACAAATTGAATAATATGGTCAATAAATGAATTACTTGGGGAGTTCCTGATAGGACAGAAATCGTGTTTGTCATTTAAACCAGGATAATAATGGATGACTAAACCCTAATTTATCCAATATGATAGTTAGTAATTAATGATCGACACGATCAAAGGCTTTCTCAAAATCGGTGTATATTACATCCACTTGACAATTATCGCTAAAAGAGTTGAGTATAAATTGCTGCAGTGATAAGTTACAAGTTAAGGTAGACTTCCCTAGTCTAAAACCATGTTAGCTATTGTCTAATATATTATTGATTGGTTTGATTATTTGAACTAGAACCAATTTCTCTCACAATTTACCAATTAATACTAGACCAGAAATAGGACGATAATTGTTGACATTAGATTTATCACCATTTTTGAAAACCGGGGTGATAGAACTTGTTTTCCAGATAGTTGGAATACCCCTTCTTTAAGTGATTTGTTGTATAAAATAAATATTGGATAAGCTAAAGAACTAGATAAGTTTGCTAAAAAGTAACCAGAAACTCCATCAGTGCCAGGAGATCTAGATTTTATTAGTAACCGTAGGACATTAGATACTTCATCAAGAAAGATACTATATTTAGAAGGGAGGAAATATATATATATATATATAAATACCTATATAAATAGGTATATAATAATATTCACGGAATCCGTATATATATATATATATATATTTAGTAAGACGTTTCTTATTGGAGAAGAGCCCACTTGACAACCCTTGTCCCTTGTAATTCGAAGGGCGTGTGTTTCTTGTGCGGAAGATCTATTTCGCAGACACGTAATGTCACACAATAATTCCAGCATGGTCATTATGCGCGTTTCAATTTATATATATTATATATATTACCTACGAATAGCGAAACAACAACATTATAATTTAGTTTCTCAGAGAGTAATCTCTCTCTCTCTATATATATATATATATACTCTGAACACAATAAATATACATTACGGTACTCGTACCCTATTTATTGGATCTATAGCTTCCTTAAGTGTAACAGTACAATGAAGATCGCCTACAAGTAAGTCACGATCGAACGACGCTTAAATAATTAAAATAATATAATACTGGTATATTAAACATATTATACAGAGTGTTTCACCATAATTATTGTTTTTATTCTCATACTGGACGCCCGTCAACCAATTGACAATAAACGTAATTGAACACGATGTCTATGATCGTCCAGTTTCTATGTGTAAGTAATTTAAAACTACTTTGATATATTTAAGAAGACGTGATATCCATTTATAATATTCATATACTTATATTATATTTATTGTCTGGCAGATCCATATTCATTGAGGAATATAGCAAAACGTCACTGGGCAAAATAAAGATTGACAATGTGTATAGAAAAATCTGATAAACCTATTAAACGAAAAAACATAAATATCAAGAAAATAATTTATCATTAGATAATATTTTGAATAAGCTAAATTTGTATAGTATACTTGTATTGAAAAAATATGCATAAAAAACGAACAAAATGAAAAAACGTCAAAATATATAAAAAAATGCAAAATAAAAGTTGTAACTTTGAAACACTCATTACATGAAATGAATTATGTACTTAGAAAGCATTGTCTAAAATCAACCAAAAAAATATGCACTTTGCATTGAAATCCAGGCCTTAGTCATCACCTTTTGAGACCGTAAAACTGCTTCAATTATCTTTTCAGCATCTTTTCTGATAGAAAAGTGAATTTTATTAGTACAAAAATAAGAAGTAAAAGTAAAATTAAAAGTCAAAAGTAAGAAATTCGCAGTAGTTTTCAAAAACGTCAAAAAAACAAAAGTAAAATAAGAAAAATAGGAATTTTTACGTAAAACCAGCTTTTAAGAAATTCGATTTTGTAGTTACTTAAAAACAAATAACCGTAGATACTTGAAATTTTCACCAAATGTTTTTTTTTACCATTTTTTATACAAAAAAAAAAAAAATAATATTTTGACTCTTTTTCAGCTAATATTTAACATACTTCGGTACGATTTTTTTATAAACATTTAATGTTTACATTTTGACAAAATTCATCAAAATTATACAAAGATTTGCAAATTATTTAATAGTTGAAAAATTATAAAATGTAAATTTTTATAGCTAAGGACTAAAAAATGTAAAATAATGTAGCTCATAAGTATTCGATATTACAACCAAAAAATCTAAAAAATATATTATCACAATTATTCCTTATAAACATTTGAAGTTCAATTTTATACGGAATTACATATTTAATCGAAGAATAACAATGTTATTTTGTTGTAATTTAAAAATATTACTCATGGCCCGTGGGTACTTGAAACTTTTAAAGTATATTATTATATTTTATATACATAACGACATTTTCAAATGCATTGTTTTGGAAAAAATTAATTCGACCTACCGTATTATTACTAAAATAAATTACTTTAATAGCAATGAAATCTTAAAAATTGAAGAATTCAAATATCCAATATAGACACACGGTCCTCCCCAATATCACTATTTTCAAAGGTACGGTCACACGCGTAATTATCACTACTTACCAAATTGCGTGATATATGCATTGATATATTATATACATACAATATACATTGTGATATATATCACTGATGACTACACTAAAACACAGGAGGAACCTGCCAAATGTACAAACTGTGCTGGAAATCATACAACTAACTACTATAAAGGATGTCAAATATAGAAGATATATCAAACCGTACTATACCTAAAGTCGTTCCACTCCAATATTTATCATATCGCCTGCACCTCAAAGCAACGACGCCCCCAGCTCAAACTGAAAACAAAAACCATCATCATAATATGCTAAAATCATAGCCAAAACACTATAAGCCGATCAACCACTTCATATCATTGCCAAATTCCTCGTCGAACTAAAATCAATAATAGTAAGCCCCATTCTTCTTGCTTTAACATATCTTTTGAATAAAATTTATCTCTCTATCATTCCCATTCCCTAACACCTACATTGATTCGTCCATTACATTTACCTGTGATACGTTAACGTTCACTCTTATTAAACCTAATAACTATATTTTTTTTTTATCTCATAAAACGTATATTGTTATCATATGCGATTAATATTTTGATTTTAAGCAATAATGTAATAATTATTGCCAATATATAATTTATTTTAATTTGTAATTTGTAATAACATGGAATATGTTGAATTGTTGACACATATAAATAAATAAATAAATAAAAATAAAATTCTTAAAATATACCAACTTAGTAGTATAGGGCAACAGTCTTCGCTTAGAATAATACATCCATTATAGTGATCCACTCGACACCTATACTGCACATCAGAGTAGTACCATAGATTAAATACCTACTATATTTAATCTATGGTAGTACCCACTTGTCTACTTTTTTTATTTTGATTTCAGGTATATAAATTTAAAGAATATTGAGAATCTCTAATATTAATTTATGTTCCAAAATCAAGTTTTATATTAAATAGAAAAACGTGTTTAGAAATACGGCGAAACGCTCTAAACATTTTTATTAACTTTAGAAATTAGAACGACTGTTGTGAACGAAATGTTTTCAACAAACTACTACATATTTACATGATAATATGTAGATGATTATAATTTGACTCATGAAAGTTAAAAAAATCGCAAAAATTTCTAACTAGATTTTCTAATCATTATTAATTATCTCCCTGAATTATTATTATTATTGAAAAAACTAAAATCGCAGGTCAAATCGAATAAAACGTAGTCAACTACATATAACAGCTACAGTATGGATGGGCGAATGATACATGCATATAGTATAAAATAAATAGCCCCAATTTTATTTTACTACCTACTGTAAAAATGTGAATAATAATAGTAATAACATTTTATCCCCAGCAGTTTCGACATTGATCGGTCATACGAGTCGGGTGTATCAAATAACTAATGACCAACCGGTATAAAATCCTACCCTAATATGTCAAACGGTTTTTACCGTTTTAGGCATTATAAAAAAAAAAATAATAACACACAAGAAACATGCAACTTTATAATAATCAGAGCCAGATTAATGAAATTAGTGGCCCTGGACTAATTTATTTTTGAGAGCCCCAATTTTAAAAAAAAGTATTTTTATAACCATGTCAATTGATAGATATTAGTTAAATAAGAAAAATATTTTTGCTCAGAGAGCAAATATACATTATATTTAATTTATTTAAAAATAGATACAATTTAATTAAGTGTTAAAATATAAAATATTTGATAATAATACAGAAATACAAACAAATGGTTATCTAAAATATTTTTTTCTAAATTTACTTGATGCAAAAATATCTAAAAGGTTATCAAATAAGATTTTTTTACAAATATAATTTTCAATTGACGTAATTGTTAATGCGTTCAACCTATCTTCTATTATTTATGAAAAACTATTATTCGCAATCAATTTTAATTCCGTTTCGTGATTATTTAATGAATTTTTATCTAAATTATTAACTTGAATTTCTGTTTTAAAATTTTCAATTATTGCATTACTATCAAAAGAAGAATAAATTGTTACATTACTTTTGGCGTCATTTCCTGACTTAAGGATGATTTTTTGCTTCATTTTCTCCATGTTGTTTTAATTTTCGTTTTTCTGCGCCAGAAAAATACTTTCTTGAAGACATTGGATTTTATTAAATATTATTAACTGATATTTTAAAATAAATTTATAACACGGCGGGCCAGACGTAGTGTTACTTAAATGAAAAAAGTTTGACTGTAAATGCATAGGAATATGGTACAATCATATGTGGATAGGCCTACCGGGAAGTTGGAAATTTCCTGGTGGGCCTTCTCCGTATTTCGGCCATGGGGCCCTTTTTATCGCCTGACATAATGACTCCTTGACGGCTTTTTTTTGTAGGTGCCTTTTTTAAGATTTTTCGGTAGGCCAAAAATGACTTGTCCGCCCATGGGTACAATTATGTACAACATAAAACGGAAAAATAACAAACAGGATTACAAACAATAAACATGATATATTTATGAAGAATATACTAGGATGGATATAGCTATTAAACGATTGTAATTTCAAGTTGATTTTCTATGTGATTAAACCTCTTATCTAAAGCTATAAAATAAAACGAAATAACACAGTACCAATATTTTGTGTTGTATGTACCTATCTAATTCAATTACATAGTTGTCACTTATCACAGACAAATATTTCAAATGATTAATATTAATGTATATCTTTAAATAAATATTGTTAAAATCATTTTTTTAATTATATATCTATAATTATAGAAAAGCTGCAAACCCATAATTTTTGGGAGGGGGCTGAGCTATAGCCCACTTAGCCCCCCCCCTTAATCCGGTTCTGAAAATAATAATAATTGCATAATATAATTATAGAGTTTTGGCGCTCGTTTTCGCGTTGTTGTTCAGCGTTTTTTTTCACACTCAAAGTATATACAATTTAAAAACAAAAGCTTCTCGTAAGACAATTTATTTTCATATGTATGGCGGCGCGTGTTAGGTAAAAAATGTAAATATTAAACGACATTTTTTTTTCAAATACCGTTACTACGATGATCGATAACTGCCCACACACTCCGTATGGTGGTATTCGGCAGCAATAGCAAACAACGTCAAACTGCCTTAAAGTCATATCGTTATAAGCACCGAAAAGTATCATGTATATTATCATATAATACGATAGCGAACGTCAGTGAAAGAGGTCAGAGGATGACAACTTATATTATACGATACTCAAAGTCCCGGGGTCTATAATATAATAGTCTTTGAAATAATTTTGGGATATTTGTCCACGCCGCTCTGCTTATTGTAATCGACGACAAAATATACGCCGCAGGCTGTGCAATATCAAACTACCTACCTATATACAGTCAGTTTGAGGTGCTCGCGTATATTACTTACACCGGAGACTGAATCGTTTGAAGTAGGAAATCAAAAATTGTGCATTGGGATAAATTCTAAAGCAAAGCCGTCCCTACTCCGAAAACGTGTTATTATTATTTATTTAATTTCACGGTCCATTCATGCTCGCGTTATGTGCAAAATATATCTTCACAAAAGATACAATAATATACGATTTTAAATCAAATAATCTTTTAAATTTCGACCGTAAACCATTGATTGAAATTCTTTATAGGTGCGTGGTAATCAATATAAAACTTCAATGGGATCGAAAAGAGAAACAGTATTATTTTTTCGTACCGTTTTAACCTTAAACAATTGGACTATTTAGTATGCAGTAGGTATATGCCCCAATTTAAAATCCGTGGAAATATTTAACTTTTTTAACAAAAGTCTTATCTAAGTTTTGTGGACATTTTTTTTATCATGACATTTTAATTTTAAAGATCTGTACATCTGATACGCATATGTGGTTGATATAATAATTATCTATGCATACATCAAGTATATAATACGAACCGTCAAATAATTTAGACTCTGCTACATTAAATATTATTTAGCCTACGATGTCGAATGACCAATTGTATAGTAAAGTTATACGACACATAGTAAATAGTAATATGCAAAATTAAAAGAAGTCGGCAAGTGAGTACCATCTGTTGTGAAGTAGGTGTTGAGTGGGTCACTTTCATGGATGTGTTAAATTTGTGTTTAACAATATAAATCATTGTAAACGAAGAACGATTCTAAGCAAAGACGGTCTGTCAGCCTACAGAACTAAGTGTATTTTATAATATTATTGCTTTTAAAATAATTCATTTTATTACTATTAATAATATAGTAGGTGGAATTCATTTTTGCAAAAAACATTGTATTTAAAAAATTAACTAAGTGTATAAAATATAATAATATACTTTAAAAGTATCAAAAACCTCCAAAAATATTTTTAAAATACAACGAAATAAATAACGTCACTATTTTTCGTTTAAATATCTAATTTCGACCAAATTTGAACTTAAAATATCATAAAAAAACTATTTCTTTAATATGTTTTTTTTTTTTTTGATTTTTTGGTTACACTATTAACTATTTCCGAAAAATCTTGTTTTAAATTTTCAATCATTAGTTATTAAAATTGAACATTTTTTAATTTTTTAACTACAAAACAATTTACAAATGTTTGATATTTTTATGTCCAAATTTTAACATAAAATTTCTATTAAAAATTATAATTTTAATATATTTTTTAAGTTTTTTGGTTACACTATTAATTACTTATGAAAAACCTTGTTTTAAATTTTCAATCCTTAGCTATAAAAACTAAACATTTTATAAATTTTTAACTAAAAAACAATTTATAAATGTTCGATGATGAATTTTGGTCAACATTTGAAGTTTAAATGCTTATAAAAAAAAATTATGCCTATGAATTTTTAATACTTTTGGTCTGCTATTATAACAACTTATAAAAAATATTGTATTCAATTTTTAAGCTATTTGACAAAGCAAATTATTTTATCGATATTTATAGAAAAAAAAATTCTTAAGCTTACAATTAGTTCAAAAATTGTCAAAATATTTTTAAAATTGGTCTATAGAAAATGATAATCTAAATATATGAGGAAATTTTCAAATATCTACGGGCTATTCTTTTTTGAATTACATAAAAATAAAAAAATCATTTTCGGAGAAAACGGTTGATTATCCAATATCTAATTTCAAACAATCATAAAAAATTAGCTTGATTTTTCAATTTTTTTTTTTTTGAAAGGCAGAAATCTTATAGAGAATCTTGCGTTAAAATTTAAAATCTTAGATATAAATAGAATTTTTTTTATAAATTTCCTAATCAAAAAAAAATGCAAATATTCGTGATTTTTACGTACTCTGTCAAAATTTGAACGCTTATAAAAAATTATTAGAGACTTAGCTCAACTTTGTTTTTAATTTTCACTTATAACAAACTATGAAGAACCTTATAATAAATTTTCAAGTTTTTTGACCGATCAAAAAAAATTTTATCGACAATAATAAAAAAAAAAAAACAGAAAATTAAATATGCCTATATAATAGCTTAAAAAAAAATCAAAATATATTCAAAATTTTATTGTGTATAGAGATTCATTAAATAAACATTTTGTGAAAAATTCATACTGTTATTATTTTTGGTGTAACACAATATTACAATCGATTTTGTCGAAAATTGGCTTCGCGTAAAAATTCTCGTTTTTCTATTAATTTTTTTATTGTTTTCCTCGACGCGTTTGAAAATTATTGAGAATTTTTTACTTTTTACTCCCCCCCCCCTCTAAAGTATGAACTAGATTCATTTTTCTATTGGAAAAGATACTAATAAAGAAAATCAGAGCACTTTTACTGCCCTAAAACATGATGACAGACACAAAAAAAGAAAAAATAAACAAAAATCATTGTAAAATCAATACATTCCGTCTCGTTTCAGAATCTAAAATGTGAGTGTCTCGCTGCAGCTGCAGTTTTCTCGGAAATTATGTTAGTGGGTGTTGCGTATAATTATATTTACTGGATTCTATTTTTACCGTTTTCCAGATATTCACTAAGAAATTTAAATAACTTTAATCTCTTTTTGAGTACAATCTGCGGGGTTCCACTACATACGAAACTTTTTCACGTTTCTCCATTGTATCAAATCGCATTTTCCGAATGATCAAAACATACTCTGTCACATTATAACAAAACCAATAAAGCTTCATAAAGCCCCGCTTGGAATATTTAACTTAAATTTTAACTAAAATTGAATCGTTCGTTGAATGTAATCGGTGTAAGCCGTAGGTGTGTGCTGAAATAACCCCCACCCCACCACGACCCATTTTGAGTTATAATAATACTTCTCCCTTACAATATATCATTATATACGTACTTACTCATATCTATTATTGACATTTGATTTTATTCGGTGTACTATATACGTGATGTATATTATATTATATTCTATATTATATAATATACGATGATCAATATTCAGTAAACACAAACATCGTGGTAGATAAACGTTTGTTGAGACGTTTTTTTTCAATTATTTTTCCAAAGTTGAGTTTTAAAAATTGGTCTACATCTATATGCTTAATTTGCATCGCGTACAGGTGGCACGGACGTTGGCTCCATACATTTCCAGAAATTATATCATGTCGATTGCTAATGTATAAGTTCGTTAAGCCACGTGAAAATAACAATAGGTACACGGAAATTGCGTAATATGTATGACCCACCGATTTGTCTTCGCAACGTATTTGGAAAAACTCGAGCTCATCGCTGTAGCGTTTCCTCGGCGGCGGTACACTGCACTCTGTAAACGGCACAGGTGGGTAGATTCAATATTTATGGAAGGTTTTTCCCACTCTTTTGGGACGATTAATCTAAAGCATATACCTAATCTATATAATATTTAATATACTCGAGTACGCAATACATAAAATACGCAATAACGAAACAATCCGAGCGTCATCGTTGTTACCTTTAACGGGCTTAAGGTTTTATAAAAACTAACATTACAAATCATAACATAGCTATTTTATCAATTAATAAAAAAATAATTAAATACATTGGTATAATTGTAATAACATGATAAGTACCTAGGTATGATCTGCAGGTAATTCTCCCCTCATCCCTCAGGGATCACTAAATGAATGTTTATAACATGTATAAGTATAATAGAATATAATATATATTTATTTTTTGACATAATTTATTTAATTGATAATGCTTGGTCATTTTGTCAGTGATTAAGTCAAAATCTAGAGAATTTTTGTTTTATAATATTTCATATATTTTTTATTACGTCATCTTTTAAAATTTATGTTCAATTGAGAACTTTATCATTACTTAATCATTTTTTTTTCGTATATTTATGGTCTAAATTACTTTAAAATAAAAAAAAATAATAACTCACAACAATTTAATTTTAGAATGGTGGCCACACGGACTGTTTTTGAATAAGTGAAACGGACAAAACTTGAAACACGTTAACTGGTTGCGGGATGATGGGACGTTTCTCAAAAGCCGCCTCAAAATGTTCCAATCGAATCCTTTCAATAAAAAATGTGGTCAGTGTCTGATTTTCAAAAAATAAAATTAGTACCATTTATATCTACTAGCTATTGATAGGTACAATTCGTTAATACCTATTTACCCTCAACAACCCATTCAGCAGATAACAGTACAGTGTCGACTGTTTTATTGTGCGGACGTGTGTCTCTTATCATCCAATTAACAGTTATCCGATTAATATTTATTTAAGTTTTATATCTTTTTACTATAACTCAAAATTTAAATTGTGACATCTGTAAATCTAAATTTGCAGACTTAACATACCTGTTAAATGTAATGGTTGTCTTTTATCAATGCGTGCTAAATGTTCATCTCTCTCAGTGACGAAACTAAAATGCCTCCCTTTAAAAAATCGAAATCTAAAATTTTTTTGTAAAGGCTATGATCAAGGTCTCAAAGAAATACCGAAACTAAAAACATTAATAAAGAAATTGCTCATTGAAGTGAAAATTTTGAAAAACTCTTCGTTTAAACAATCGAATAATAGAGAAAATGATTTTATTATTAATAAAATTAATAAACGTAATAATCGTTCGCGTAATTTGATTTTCTTTAATACTGTTGAATGCGAATCAAACCGGTCTAATGATTAAATCGAGTTTGACCTTAATCGAGTGAACAGTGTAATAAATAATATTTTAGTTGATTCGAAAATAACACCGATTAGTGTTATCCGCCTTGGTCTTTATCAAAAAAACAAACCACGTCCTATTAAAGCAACATTTTCAACTACATCTGAAATTTATGAAGTTCTAAAAAATAAACAAAAATTGTCTAAACTTTCTCCTCCTTTTTCTATCAACATAAGTACTGGTCAAACCCCCCATACTAAAGAAATTTCATGAGAAAATTTTATGACAAATTGAATTACTCATAACTCAAATGAAGAAGCTGGTTTAACCATTAAGTTTTTCAAAATTACTCCTAAAATTGTACTAAGTTCTTATAAAAATCAAGTTAATTCTCAATTTTTTTTAAATTAAATATAATTTAACAAAATTTACGTGGCCTAAGAACCAAACACATTTTTTCGTAATTCAATTTTAAATATTAATTGTGATTTATTATTTTTATCCGAAACTTAGTTATGTTGTAATATAAACGACCTTGAGCTAGGTCTTGATAATCGTATTGTATTTAGATCTGATATAACTGTCAATCCTAAGCTTAGTTGTGGTGGAGGTATATTATTGCCTGTTGAAAGAAACTTAAATTTTACACATATATAGTAAATTATATTCCTGGTAATGAACAAGTTTTTTTGTTAATAAAATATAATGATCTTAATATACTTCTTGGATGTTTTTACATACCTCGTCTAATACACAGTCAAATACTTATTTGGAGCATTGTGAGCTTATTGAAGATATTGTAGCTAATTATTCTATTAATAATATTCTTATAATTGGCGATTATAATTTGCACGGCTTCTCTCTGAATGATTATAATTCAATTAATAACCCATTAACAAATATTATAATAAATTCTTACATACATTATTTAGGTTTAAATCAGTTTAATAATATTCCTAACTACCAAAATGAAAACATCTTAGATTTAATTTTTTCTGATACCTATTTAGATACTATAGTCCCGGATAGTTTATACACTCCACTTTTAGATTCTTATCAACCACCTTTGGAATTTTTTATCCAATTAACTCACTAAGGTTACTTAATAACCAACTGATCCCTGTCGTTTTTAATTTTAATGCTTGTAATTTTAATAATATTGTTAGACTTTTGACTAATTTCGATCTATTCTCCAATTTAAATAATTTATATTTAGATGTAACAACCACAAAATTTTATGAAATTCTAACATTTTTAATCTACTTGTCCCAAAACTAAAATTTAATCATAATAACCCATATGAAATTTTTTTGCATAATAAAGAATTTAAAAATCTAATTACATTAAAAAAGGAGACTCATACTAAATATAAAATAATTAATGCTTATTCAGATTATTTAAAATTTTCGGATTTACGAAAAAAATACAAACATTTATTTTACTGCATTCAGGCAAATCATATTATGAAAATTGAAAATAATAATAACCTTAATTGCAAATCTTTTTGGAAATACATAAAAACACTAAAGTCCAATAAATCAGGAATTCCGTCTTCAGTTACGTTGGATGGTACTATTGCTAATAGTATAGAGAATATTTCTAATTTATTTGCAAATTATTTTTCCTCCGAGTATTCTGACAACATAATTATTACTGGTCAACACGAAATACCGTATACAAAATATTATACTGATCTTAACATTTGTGTACTATTTCTAAAACAAAAATACTAAAAACATTTCACTCTCTAAGTGCAACAACAGGAGCTGGACTGAACGGTTTACCACCTATATTTTTAAAATCATGTCTCTCTAAACTTATCAAACCTTTCCATTACTTATTCAATTTATTACTCTCTACTGGGGTGTTTTCAAATTTTTAGAAAAAATCATATATTACGCCTATCTTTAAATCCGATGATAAAAATAATGTTAGGAACTGCATAGACCTATCTCTAAACTGTCAATTATACCTAAAGCGTTTGAAGCGATTACTAAGAAGATATCTAATTTACTTTCTAAAAATATAAGTATCCACCAGTATGGTTTCCTACCGAAATACTTCATACAAACAAATTTATTATTATTCAAAAATGTCTTAACAAAATCCTTAGATAAGGGATATCAAATAGATACCATTTATACTGACTTTCAAAAAGCATTCGACAAAGTAAATCATATGCTATTATATTATAAATTAAATGCATTCAGATTCGAGGGAACTTTTCTAAACTGGCTTTACTCATACCTTTCTAATCACATACAATCAGTAAAAATCTCATTTAACTATTCTGACGATTACTTGGTAATCTTAGGTGTTCCTCAGGGCTCTCACCTAGGACCATATTATTCCTTATTTTTATTAATATATTAAAAATATAAACAATACAAATATTTTACAAACCAGTCTTAATAAATTTTATCAACGAAGTGAACTAAATCTTCTTCCTCTAAATATAAGAAAATGCCAAGTAATTTCTTTTTCACGTAGTAAGAATCCAATATATATCCTTATCAAATTAATAACCATTCTCTTGGTAAAGTAAACTTGATTAAAGATTTAGATGTTTACTTCCAAAATGATTTATCATTAAGTTAAAGCATAGAATAATTATAAACAAATCTTATAAAATGTTAAGTTTTATTAATAGAAACACGAAAGAGTTCAAAAACCCTATTTGTCTAAAAACATTATATATGTCCTTAGTAAGATCTAACCTTAAATTCGGTTCACTCATTTGGTCCTCTAATTATTCAAAACATAATAATAAACTTGGCAATGTTCAATATAAATTTCTTAAAAAACTTTCTCATGTAACCAATATACAGATAACTAGAGATACTGTTAATATTGTTAAAAATTTCTTAAGCCTAGACTCACTAAGTACAGGACGTAAATTAACAGATTTCATGTTTATTTATATCTTGAACAACCTCATAGAATGTCCTGAATTATTATCTGAAATTGGTTTTCGTATGCCAGGTAGAAACACTAGAAATTTAGATCTATTTATAGTACCTAATTATAGCACCAACAGTGGTAATAATTCTTTTTTTCAAGAGCTTTTGTTCTGGCTAATAAGATCTCCACTAAATTAGATTTTTTTTCACTTCCCCGTAATATATTTAGATTTAAGACTTTAGAATTAATAAAATCATTGTATTAATATTGAGTTATAATAAATATATATATATATATATATATATATATATTTGTTAGAATTACTTAAAGCATGTACAACAGTTATTATAATCTTTTAAAAAGGGCGATTGCCTATATATATATATATATATATATATAACAAGTAATATTATACAAGATAAGATGAACTATGGATAAATATAATTTTATTTAAAGATATTTGGTAATGTATTATATAGTTAGCAGTTAAAAAAAAATTCAATTTTTATATTTTTTAGAAATGAGTAAAGTCCCTTTTGTTTTGATGAATACTATATGAATAAAAGATTATTTTTTTTAATTTTTAATTATTAAAAAAACAAATATAATTCTTTATTAGTGAAAATAAGAATGATGAATCACTGCTCTCTAAATAGTAAATACCCAATAATGTAAAATTAACTGCAAATTATCATCAAATTTCAACACTTTGAATTTAAAATAAATAAATTAAATATTATCAACCAGCTGTAACACAATTATAATATGCTAATACGACCCGAATTGTATATGTATCGTGACCAAAATAGAATATTATCATACAAATTGTCCCCATAATAAGAAATAAGCAAAAAAGCCCACAATCTAAGTTTATCCTAATTACTCACTCGACCGGAAGTCTGAGCAAGGATATTATAGCTCTATACCGAATAAAACTTAATATACTCAATTAAAACCACTTAACCCCCTACCCGAATTTTTAACGCTAGGGATTTTCTGTTTATCACGTTCACCAAATTATAAATCGAATATCCATGAACGCGTAACTTTATCCCGAAATTTGCATAACTACGTTGTCAAAATTCTATGTGAAAATATATGAATTCAGAATCGTGATCACAGAAACTCGTGTATTCCCGGTTACTTATCGAAGTGTTACTAAAGCAGTTTGGCATACCTACGGAATACACATATATTTATAAAGAATTGAGCTATATTAACTATCAGTTAAAAGCTAATAAAATTAATAAAAATAGGTTCATAACTCAAAAATAACTATTTTTTGCAAACATATAAGTATATAATATCCTTGTTATCCCTTTAGCAAATAACTATCATTGCAAGAGACTCAAATATCGATAGTAACACTTCATACCTATTATATGTGTATATAGAAAGATATTACTTGAAATTGCTGTCAATCGTTAACAAATAACAAATATGTTAAAAAAAATAAAAAATAATAATTGTTTAATTTTAATAAGAAAAAAAATATTAAAGCATAAAATCTTTATGTTAAATTTCATTATAATAAATTGTTCGGCCATATTGAAGATTAAAAAAAAAATTCGGCAAGTGGGTACCGCTCTGAAGTACAGTATACGTATCGAGTGGGTTACTTTCATAGCTGTCTTAAATGTATACTCAATGATATATATCATTGTATGCGAAGAACGATTCTAAGCGAAGACGGTCTGTCAGACTTATTTTAAGATATTATTGCTATTAAAATAATTCATTTTATTACTATTAATAATACAGTAGGTTGAATTCATGTTTGCAGAAAACATTGCATTTGAAAAATTAACCAAGTGTATAAAATATAAAAATATACTTCAAAAGTATCAAAAACCCTCAGAAATATTTTTATAATGCAACGAAATAAACAACGTTGTTATTTTTCATTTAAATATTTAATTTCGTTCAAATTTGAACCTTTATGTTCTATAAAAAAATATTTTTTTAATAATTATTTAAATTTTTAATTACACTATGAACTACTTACGAAAAACCTTGTTTTAAATTTTCAATTCTTAGTTATAAATATATCATTTTATAAATTTTTCATTACTAAATAATTTGCAAGCATTTGAGATTTTAATGAATTTGGTCAACATTTGAAATTCAAATGATTTTTTTTTAAAAAAAAGTGTGCATTTGTATCTTATATATTTTTAAAACTGCATTTAGAATAACTTACGAAAAAACTTTTAATATTTTTTGGGGGTTTGAAGTATATTTTTATATTTTATACACTTGTTAGTTTTTCAAATGCAATGTTTTCTGCAAACATGAATTCAACCTACTGTATTATTAATAGTAATAAAATGAATTATTTTAATAGCAATATCTTAAAATAGGTACACTTAGTTATGTGGGCTGACAGACCGTCTTCGCTTAGAATCGTTCTTGGTATACAATGATATATATCATTGAATATAAATTTAACACATCCATGAAAGTGACCCACTCGATACCTATACTGTACAGCAGAGCAGTACCCACTTGCCAACCTTTTTTGTTTCTTGTTTCCAAACTTTTCAATATGAGGATATCTTATTGTAGTTAAGTTAGTTTTAAGTGACACTGTTGCTTGCTCATTTATCAAAAACAAAATAACAAGAAAATTGACTTAAAAACTTCGTTTTACTTAAAACTAATTTAAGCCATATTGTGTTTGTTAACCCACTTCCTCTTTTGTGACACAATTTTATTTCTTACTAGTCTGATTAACTGGCAGCACGTTATTAATAAATATGGAATTTCTTTAGCAACAATAAACGACAATCTAATTATATTGTTTGTCAACTAATTATAAAACAATTGAGGTTTTCATCAAATGTTTTCAACATTAGTAGTGCACTTTGTGATATGAATAAAATTACATAAAACATTTCATGCACGAGCCACGATTAGTCTAAAATCGTTGTTCCTTCCCGAAAATAATTTTAAATTTAATTTAGTTTAACTTGTGTAGATTGTAATAAGCTATTGCATCATAAAACAAAAGCTAAAAATAATAATTATAATTTATAAACAAAAAAAATTATAACCAATCCAAGTTTAATTGAATTTGTTAAAATACTTTTTTTTCTTTGTACAAACCAATAAAAAATAAAACGCTGACATGACTTCGACAGTAGTAATATAAAATACAAATATCTATTATTTTTACATTTCTAATATATAAACAGAGTACCTACTTCATACTAATTACTAGTAAATAACAGTTGAAATTTATCATTCATTAAATTTATTATTGGACTGTTTATTAATTTATTATTGGCTTAGGACTGTCTGTTTACAACAGGCGTGATTAAAAATGTCTTTTTACTATTTTATTAATTTTAGTGCAATGTATTTAGTATTTTTGTTTTTGTAATTTAATATATGTTTAATGCTTCTTTGTCGTTAATTAAACTAATTTATCGCTATAATATTTAGTTCCGATTTGTTTTAAATATCCAATCGATTTATAGATTTGTTACATAATTGTCTGAAACATATTTCTAAAAAATTTAATTTATTTATGGTGTCTTTTCGTTGAACATTATTAATACTTTTCTTTATTGAGTTTAATTTTAAATCTGATTCTGATTGAATTTGTAATATTGTGTCTATAACTAGGTAGATATTTGGATGTGGTGAGTAAAATTGACTAT